>LBNU01020085.1:4517-25538 GCA_014162995.1 Artemisia annua | reverse complement strand
GGAGTGTTTGGCATAAGCGTGTTTCTACCCATTTTGGGATGTAAACGGGTCATGTGTGTATGGAACCAGTTTTATATGTTATGTTAATGATTTTGGTTAAGTTTGAAGCGTTATGGTAGTCGTATGTGACTTATGGCATGTAATGGGTCATAATTGGTTTATTGCATAACCCGTGAAATTATACATCTTGGTTCTGAGATTGTGCATCTTGGGTCTGGTTTGTGCAGCTGATTTTGTTCATCTTGGTTATAATTTGTTCATCTTGGTTATGAATGTGGGTTTTGGCAGATTTTCGGTAATCTTTGAAAAATCATATCTTTTAATCCGTAAGTCGTTACGGGTCGCGCCACCTGGTGTTTCAAAAATAATTGAGTCTAGTTTCATTTAAAAATAGTCTCAAGGTCTGAAATGTTTATAGATTTTGTAAAGGGTCAAAAGAGTAACGGTATGTCCAATAAAGTCAAGCGTTTCCGCATGTAAAGTTTTAGTTTTTGGTCAAAGAGGGCACGGGGTGTAACACCTTAGTGTGTCAAGTTTATTTGCGCTAAATCGAGCTCTTATGTTCAAATGGGTGTGGCATTTTATTACCCAAAGTTCATGTCTATGGGCTAGGGTGATAATAGTGTTGCATGGAGAAGATAAAATTTGGGAAGAAGTTGAAGCCCTGCTACCCGTCTATTTGGCTCGATATTATTAATGAGGTGGAGCGGTTAAAATCTCGCGGCCTTGATTTGGTAAGCTATATTCATTTGAATCTGGGTAATGGGATGAACACATCTTTCTGGGAAGTCGCTTGGCGCGGGGAAACAACTTTTAAAGTTTTATATCCCAGATTGTTCGCTTTGGAAACTCAAAAAAAATTGATGTTGCATCGAAGCTGTCACAATCTGGTTTGGAGTCCTCTTTTCGACGTGCTCCGAGGGGAGGTGCTGAACAAGCTCAGTTCGAGATGCTAAAGGTTAAGGTGGAAGGATGCGCTTTAGTTAATAATAATGATAGATGGGTTTGTCTTTGGAAGGTTCGGGGGAATTCTCGGTGTCGTCGGTTAGAATTTGATTGATGGTTTCACGTTACCGGAGGTGTCGTCTAAGACTCGTTGGATCAAAGAGGTTCCAATTAAGGTTAATGTGCACGCATGGAAAGTTAAGATTGATTGTCTTCCTACTAGATTGAATATATCTCGTAGACGTATGGATATCGATTCTATTTTATGTCCTATCTATGATAAGGCGNGGTTAGAATTTGATTGATGGTTTCACGTTACCGGAGGTGTCGTCTAAGACTCGTTGGATCAAAGAGGTTCCAATTAAGGTTAATGTGCACGCATGGAAAGTTAAGATTGATTGTCTTCCTACTAGATTGAATATATCTCGTAGACGTATGGATATCGATTCTATTTTATGTCCTATCTATGATAAGGCGGTGGAATCGACTAGATGATGAGTATGTAAATACTCATCATTTTTGTCATATCTGAACTGCCAAAACATCCAAAAACACTCAGAAATGCATCAAAATACTGAAAATATCCCAGGATTGTGTTTTATATGTTTCAGATGCAAAATGATTGAAAACAAATGAAAAACGAACAAAGTTTGCATAATTGGCAGTTTCAGTCCCTCAACTTTCAAAACTTGAAAAAATTAGTCCCTGAGCATTTATTTTGGAAGATAAGTCAACCAAAGTACTTTGAAAATCACAAGTTGACATAATTAGTCCTTTGGTAAAAAGTTTCAAAAGTTTACAAAATTAGTCCCTGAACTTTGCAAAATTGTCAAAAATAGTCCCTGGGATTTAAAACTTTGGAAATTATCAATCATGGTCCTTGGGTGAAAAGTTTGGAGAAATTACATGTTTGGTCCCTGAAGTTTCACAAATTGGCAGGATTAGTCCCTGGGGTATTCAAATATGGAAATTATCATCATAGTCCTTATACTATTCAAATGTGGCAAGAATGACCCTTATGAATGCTTTGGAAAAGTCACAACATCAAACCCTCAAGAATGCAGAATTTACACAATTGGTCCTTGTTGTTATCTAAATACAAACCAAACCGGACCCTTGTTATTTATTAAAAACCCAAAACCAAAAATCCAAGTCCAAAACAAACACAACCAACACCAGCCCATTCCCCCTTTACCCTGTGGCCCAATATCACCCAAGCCCACCCCTGGTTAGCTAAGCCTGGGGTCAAACCCAGGTCAAACCTCACCCTCCTTCCCTCCTTTCCCCATCACCACTTGCCTGCAACATGTCACCTCCACCATCCCCCACCATCACAGTCCCATCCACCGCCCAAACCACTATACTTTACCCCTCACCTTAGCATTTAATGCACCACCCCCAATTGCTATAAAAAACAGTCCCAATTGCAATATCTATTTTTGGCGCCAAAACACGTGGAAGGCCTAGATCAAATTCTACTCATCCAATGGTTGATTTTGTTGCTGGGAAAGGACAAAGGCACCTCCTAAACCCTAATTCAAGCCTATATAAAGAAGAAGATGGAGCAATGAAGACAGTGTAGTTATATAGCTTAGTATTTATGTCGAATTAATGTAAAAGTAATGCTTAGGTGTTAAAATCATTTCAAAAGGCTTGTAATTTGTTTCATGAATGTAATTTGTTCCTTTTCTAATCAAAAACTCAAGTATTCCAGTTTCAATTAAGTTTTTGCATTTCTACTTGAATTTTCTCTTTTAGTTTTAATCATGTTCTAAACCTAGTGTCACTGTTCCATAAGCTCACTTAGGTTATCTAGATTCATAAGAAAACATAAAAAGAAAAAATCAGAAATAAAAACATCACAGGGTACCTTTTGTACTAGACTGGATAGCTTTTGAAAGTTGCCTACAATGGAGGGGCAAGATGGACTTTTACCTAGCTTGTTTACAAGCTAGGAGCTTGTAGAGTAGCTCCTCGAGCAAATTTGGCCTTGTTTTGAGCAAAGTGTTAATACAAATATCGCCTAAAAACGTTATTTATATTTTACGATCTTTGCTAAGTTTTGTTAATGACAAAGTGTAAACTTTTGTTTTTAGTAAAACATGATTTTTGTTTCAAAGTCTTGCATAACTAGATTTTTGCTACATTTACATTTCATATAAAACACAACATTTTTCATATTTCTTAAAATAGAAATGTCACATCCCATTTATGGTAAGTTTTGTCATCATACATTTATACAGAGATACCAACCGCGAGCCTCTCCTTAGGGGATAACCCCATTCCTATTCCCGATTCGCCTGATATCATTAGAGCTTGTGGTTCCAAGTGAGGACTTCCCGGTCGGTCACCCAAACCGGTACTACTCTCACTTGGGCTCGCTTAACTACTTAAGCTTTTACCACTAGACCGCAAGCCCCCATGATGTCTTTTCAATTTTACTGGAAGGGGTTTTTCTTACTAAAAATATCTCTTTTTACTGATTTTAATTATAAAGCCTATTTTTTGCACATGCATTTGAATTGTTTATAGTGGCAAATTTCGTCTTCATTTCTCGTATCAACTAATAACGTGGCAACAACATTAAAGTCATAAACATATAGAATAACACATCAAATTAAATTAGCATAATCACCATTACTCATGTTAACTAATGAAATAAGAATAAACAGCAAAACCGGCACTAAAAAACCATGTTATAAATAACAAATTTCTCAAGTAACTAAAATACAATAAGAATCAAATTTAAACCAAACACATAGATAATCATGCAAAACTAATTTAATTACAAATTATAAAATAACTAGAGTAAGATTTTAAAACTAACTAAAATCCATCACAATTAATCATAGATATTGATTCAATTTAATAATGCAAACTAATACATAAATTATTCAATTGAATCTCTAATGAGGACTTTTTGAAAATGGAATGATTAAATTCACAAATCACAAACACATGGTGTCTGGAGAAGTCAACTAGGGTTTTAATTTTATATTTTTGGTGTTCTAGTTTACTTGAAGTAATTGGCAAAAAAACAGATGATGTGTTTAAGATGAAACATACATACCATAAAGTAGTCAATATTTTTGAACATGCTATATAATGGTAAATAAGTTTTTTTTTTTAAACCATTACTAAGTTAAAAACTCTACATAACTTATTCATTTTTGGTTAAAATGGATAGGATGTGAACTACAATATTTACTTAGAGCGGGAGGTATCGTGGTGTTATGGCTGGCGCCATCACCACCAGCCGACGAAACCCGATGGCGCACTGTACCGGTTGTGGCGCCGTCGGACCTCGCGCCGTCCCAACCGCTCAGCGCCATAGCCTTTTTTTTTCTTTTTTCCTTGAACGTGTGTTGTGTGTGTGTTTTGCAGGTGGTGAAACGAAGAAGACGACTCAGTAAATAAGGTCTAGCATTTTGTTTTTTTTTTGCAGGTTTTAGCGATGGAGATGGAAGAGGAAGAAGATGAATAATGTATTTTTTTTTCACTTTTTCATTTTACACCTTATTGTTTTATATTTTAACATTTTCAGTACATTTGATATATATTTTACACCTTTTTGTGTTAGTTTACATTTTCAGTCCATATGATTAGCTTATAATCTTTTAAATATATAAAATTTAGTTTTTTTAAAATTAATAAAGTTTATTTTTTAGTTAATATTGTGTATATTTTATTTTATGAAAAAAGGAAAAAAAATGGCCGACGGCACCAGAATTTCTGGTGCCAACGGTTACCCCTAAAATGTGGTGCCGTGGGATTTTTGGTGCCGTGGAGATTTTTGCTGACATGGCAGCAACTTTTTTCCACGGCACCACGGTACCTAGTGCTCTTAGGAACGCTAAATTATAGCCATTTAGTACTCTATATCTATAATTAATGAGGTGCATGAGATGATGAAAGGGTGTAAGAACCTTGAGACACTTAACAAAACACCAATAACATACGTTGAAATCTATCGCGTGTGTTAGATGTTCACCGAGTAATCAATCTTTTACCCAAAATAAATCTATTGCGTTAGAAAATATTTCTAAAAGTAGACTCTTAATTTGCATCAAAGTGACTTTGTTGCAAATTTTCTTAACTATACATAACTAATATGTCTCGAAAATATCATGAAAATAAGGGCGGTATGGGATTGTGGGATTGATAAATCCCCTTGGTTCAGATGAGTTCACATTTGGTTTCTATCGTCGGTATTGGAATATCATTGAAAAAGATGTTGTTGATGCGGTAACATGTTTCTTTTGTCAAGGTTATTTCCCTAAAGGTGCTAATTCTTCGTTTGTAACTTTGATTCCAAAAACTCCAAATGCTAATATGGTTAAAGACTTTAGACCGATTAGTTTAATTGGAAGTATGTACAAAATTATTGCTAAGATATTGGCGAATCGTCTTGTTGTGGTGTTGGGAGATCTTGTCAATGAGGTTCAATCTACTTTTGTAGCGGATAGACAAATTCTTGATGGTCCATTTATATTGAATGAACTTGTTCAATGGTGTAAGAAGAAGAAAAAACAATCTTTGATCTTTAAGGTTGATTTTGAAAAAGCTTATGATTCGGTTCGGGGGGGCTTCTTTAGACAACGTCTTGAGGAAGTTTGGATTTGGAGAGAAATGGTGTATGTGGATTAAAAATTATCTTAGATCTTCTAGGGGTTCGGTCATCGTTAATGGAAGCCCGACGGAGGAATTTCAGTTTTATAAAGGCCTTAAGCAAGGTGATCCGCTTTCCCCTTTCTTGTTTATATTGGTCATGGAGACTTTACATATGTCGTTTCAAAGAGTGGTGGATGCAGGTTTGTTCAAAGCGATTGTTTTAGCTCCTTCTTTGCATCTTTCTCATATGTTTTACGCTGATGATGCTATATTTATGGGTCAATGGAGTGAGTCTAATACTGATACTATTGTTAAAGTGTTGGAGTGTTTTCATCGTGCTTCGGGTCTTCGTATAAATATGTCTAAAAGTAAGCTTTTGGGCATCTCCGTAGAAGTGGACAAAGTGAAACAAGCAGCAGCGAAAATTGGGTGTACAATTCTTAATACTCCTTTTACTTATTTAGGATCGAAAGTGGGAGGTTTTATGTCCCGAATTATTCTTGGAAGGAGACGATTGAATGAATGGTAACAAGATTATCTAAATGGAAGTTAAAGACTCTTTCAATAGGAGGTAGACTTACTCTTCTCAAATCGGTTTTAGGCTCAATGTCAATTTAGCATATGTCTATGTTTAAAACTCCGATGAAGGTGTTAGAAAGTATGGAATCGCCTCGCTCTCTATTTTTCAATGGTGCTGATTCAGCTAGTAAGAAAGCGATATGGGTGAAGTGGAAAGATGTGTTGTCTTCGAAAGATAAAGGAGGCCTTGGTGTGTCAAGTTTATTTGCGCTAAATCGAGCTCTTATGTTCAAATGATTGTGGCGTTTTATTACCCAAAGTTCATGTCTATGGGCTAGGGTGATAATAGTGTTGCATGGAGAAGATGGAAGATTTGGGAAGAAGTTGAAGCCCTGCTACCCGTCTATTTGGCTCGATATTATTAATGAGGTGGAGCGGTTAAAATCTCGCGGCCTTGATTTGGCAAGCTATATTCATTGGAATCTGGGTAATGGGATGAACACATCTTTCTGGGAAGTCGCTTGGCGCAGGGAAACAGCTTTTAAAGTTTTATATCCTAGATTGTTCGCTTTGGAAACTCAAAAAAAATTGATGTTGCATCGAAGCTGTCACAATCTGGTTTGGATTCCTCTTTTCGACGTGCTCTGAGGGGGTGCTGAACAAGCTCAGTTCGAGATGCTAAAGGATAAGGTGGAAGGATGCGCTTTAGTTAATAATAATGATAGATGGGTTTGGTCTTTGGAAGGTTCGGGATAATTCTCGGTGTCGTCGGTTAGAAATTTGATTGATGGTTTCACGTTACCGGAGGTGTCGTCTCAGACTCGTTGGATCAAAGAGGTTCCAATTAAGGTTAATGTGCACGCATGGAAAGTTAAGATTGATTGTCTTCCTACTAGATTGAATATATCTCGTAGACGTATGGATATCGATTCTATTTTATGTCCTATATGTGATAAGGCGGTGGAATCGACTAGACATCTTTTCTTCAATTGTCATGTTTCTAACGAGATTTTGCGAATGATTTCTCGATGGTGGGATATTGAGTATAAGGAGGTTTCGTCATATGAAGAATGGTTGGATTGGTTATTGAGTCTTCGTCTTTCGAGGAAGCACAAGCAACTTTTTGAAGGTATTTGCTATGTGTTATTGTGGCATGTTTGGAGTTTTCATAACAAGAGTATTTTTGGTCGTCAGAATTCTTTCAAGGCGGACATCTTTGATGATGTGGTCTCTCGTTCGTTCAATTGGTGTCGTTATAGATCTAAAACTTTATTTATTTGGATTGAGTTGCTTAAAAACCCTCACCTTATTACTTTATAATGTTTTGTAATCTTCTAGCTTCTTGCTAGTTTGTTTTAATAAAATCAGCCGTTCAAAAAAAATCATGAAAATGTTCTATACCAACTGCATCACTCAGAGCCAAATGAAGAGCTTTTGCTTGAGCTTTTAGAGTAAAACTTATTCGAGCACCCGAAATTAGGAGATTGTCGTTGTGATTGCAGCCTACAAAGCGCAAACCCAACTTTCCAAATATTTTTGGAATGCAATGTCACAATTATTCTTAAGGTGCTCGATTAAAGCATCTCAAATGTAGACATCAAAATTAAAATCAAATTGGTGAAAAATAAAATAATTCATCAAATATTGGTTTTAATCTGATGTATGCCCTAAATATATACCCCAAATATTTAAAAACAATCTTATTATGTAGTTATGTTATTACAAAAAGAATATTTTATACCAAGCTAAACGCATAAAGGTTTTTCATTTTCTAAATGGTATTAAATTGATGTAATACATATTTGGTACAACATCAAATTATTAGATGATAAATATGGCCTAAACCTAATGTGGGGTCAGGGTTCATTAAGGTTGTAATATATAAATATCGATCAATAATAAAGTTACACCTACGGGGTTTATTCATTGTCTAACATGGTATCGGAGCAGGTCGTTCAGACCTAGGTAACTATTTTGAGCTGCCGTCTCTTTGTCACCCCGTCAAATACTAACCCACATCACCATCTCTAAACCTAGTCCATCTGCCACCACGCTTCTATACTTCAAGAAAAAGAAAGAAAATAAATAAATAATACCCACACTTTATCTCTCTTCATCATAACTTGATTTCTTGAAAGAGAAACAAAACAAAACATGTACATAAATAACCAAGACATGGGAAAAGTTTCTCTCTCCTCTTTTCTCTCCTAACCGTTTTCCCGCTTTTTACCTACTTAAAAAATCGCCATTTTTCTTCAATTTCTTCATGAATACTCAATGAAGTTCAATTCTGATAACACCATTGGATCCCTTGTTTCATTCCGCAGCTAATGGTGTGTTTGAATTCGATTTTTAGTAAGATTTGAAGAAACCCTCAAATTCAATAATTTGGAGGGAAAATTCATTTTTTATTTCTGCTTTTATTTGCCTTGTATTTCAATCTACTACACTGTGATTTGTTTCTATAGTACTAAAAATTAGCTATTAGTAGTTATGACGAATAAAAAAAGTCAAAGAACATCGAAACGGAATCCTAGGGCTCCGATTTGGTTGGATGATCATGTTGTTAGTAGTTTGGGGCATAAGAGAAATGAGAAAGATATGAATGTTAGTAAGAAGGCGGCTATGAATAATAGTACTGGGAAAACTAATGCAATTGAGAAAGATGGTGAATTAGAGAGGAAGGAAATTAGGGCACAGAATTTGGGGGAAAATGAATTTGTTGAGGAAAATGAGGCGAATACAGAAGGAGATGAAGGAAGTGATAGTGAATTGAAGAAGAATGATGGAAGTGTTAGTGAGATGAATGTAGAGACTGATTGCAGCAAGGAGGTTGAACAAAGCACTGAGAAAAACACACAAGATGATGTTGTAAGTACTTCTCATTCTCCTGATAGTAATGTTAGTGATGTGAATACTAAGAATGAAGGTAGTATTGATAGTGAAAGAAATTAGGAAACTCTAAACAAAACTGAGAACTCATATGCTAAAATGGTTGCTAAGGATGCTATAACAGTGACTAAAAACTTGATGTTTATAGCACCTAAGGTAAAAGAGGATGGTGAGGAAACAGTTTTATTTGATGAGGATATTGTGCTTAAAGGTAGTGTGAAATGGCAGTTTACTATTTGTGGTTATTTTGTGGGTAAGAATATGATGATTCATGAACTGAGGTATCACATTAGGAGAATGTGGAGTAGATATGGGCTGAAAGAGGTGATTGTTAATGCAAGTGGTGTGAATTTGTTTAAGTTTCAAAATGAAAGTGGAATGAATAATGTCTTAAATCAAGGTCCATAGATGGTTAACAATAGGCCATTGTTTGTACAAAAATGAAACCCTGAGATAGGGCTATTGAAAGTGGAACCAACCAAAATGCCATTACGGATCAAAATGGTAAACATTCCAATGGAAGCTTGGAGTGTGGAAGGCATTAGTGCTATGGCTAGCAGTCTAGGCAAACCATTGGTGATGGATTCTGTTACAGCTCATATGTGTCAGTTTGGTGTAGGAAGGGCAGATTAGGCAAGAGTGTTAGTGGAAGTTGAAGCTGGAAAACAAATGAAGTCTGAAATCAAAATTGAGTATACTGATATGAATAAGTGTTTAAAAGGGACAAAAGTGGTGAAAGTAGAGTATGATTGGAAACCTGATTGTTGCTCTCATTGTAAGGTGTTTGGGCGTTGATCAGTGTAATGTTAGGCCAAGGACTGAGAAAGAAATCCAAGACAAAAGAGAAGCAGAGAATAAAATTCAGGTAGCTAATAAGCCAAAGTTTCAAGAAGAGTTTGCTCCAGTGCAGAATAGGAAGAGTAATATGCAGCAGCAAAACAGGAATTGGCAATATAGAAGTAATTACAACAACCATCAAAGATAGGAATATAGGAAGAAGAATGGAGGGAATGATAAGGGTAAAGATGTTGTTAAGGAAACTGCAACAGCATCAACTTCAAAGGCCAATAATGGGAAGTCTGTGAATGTAAATGTGAACTCTAATAGGTATGAAACTTTGAATGAAGGAATAGTTGAAAACACAAACCCAAAAAGCTATGATGATGAATTCCCTGCCTTCCCTATTTCACAAAACCAAAATGGTGTTACTAATGGAACAAGTTTACAAGTGGAGAAGAAGCTGGAATTTATTGATAAGCTTGTGGATGATAAGAGGATTCCTAATGTTGAAGAATCAAAACTATGGTTTGAAACTGTAAACCAGCTTCTATACTACAAGAAAAAATGGGAAGTAAAATGGAAAAAAGAATTCCCCATATGAGAAAGAGGAATCTGATTCTTACTGGAATTTCATAAAATTAATATAGTAGAGAATTTGGAGGACTGGATTCTCCTTTGTCAGTATAGTGTTATTTGTATGAGTTTCATGGTTTGTATGTTAGTGTGGTTGTTTTGTTTTAGCTCCAAATTGAGATGCTATGGCTTGTCATTAGCTCTATTTTGGATGCTTTTCATGTAGTTTGGTATTGAGTTAATATATTTTTCATCTTTGCACAAAAAAAAAAAAAAAAATGGATTCATTATCATCAGATGAGGGAAGCTGTTCATCGGAGTGATATCGTGGGACGACACCACATAGGATCTATCCATTTTTATTCTGGTTCCACCCAAGCTAATGAAGAAAAGGAAAAGAGGGACAACAGTAATCTTCATCATCAACAACAGTTTCAAAAAGAAAAAAATNTTGCACAAAAAAAAAAAAAAAAATGGATTCATTATCATCAGATGAGGGAAGCTGTTCATCGGAGTGATATCGTGGGACGACACCACATAGGATCTATCCATTTTTATTCTGGTTCCACCCAAGCTAATGAAGAAAAGGAAAAGAGGGACAACAGTAATCTTCATCATCAACAACAGTTTCAAAAAGAAAAAAATAGTTATTTAATTGTTTGTTTGTTAGTCGATTGTTCATTGTCTAACACATGGTCTAAAACTTGGTCATTTATTATATGAAATTTGTTATTTTTGTAAAAGATAAAACTCCACGTTAAAACAACAAATTTGATATTTTAATGCATATATTAGAGAGCCTTGGTGACCTAGACCCACTAGGGTTATAAATGAATCAGACGTTCAGTGAACAGTTTACAAACTGTACGGTAAAATGTATGTTTACATGTGTTTATTTATTAAATGAACGGACATGCATAAGATTTTGTATCTCTTAAGTTAAATGAACAAGCATGAGCATAAATCTCGTTCCTTCAATCATGTTCTTGAACGTTTGACTATACGTTCGTTAATATTTATTTATATTCATACGTTTGCGGTCGCATATCGTATAAACTTAATTTACTTAACCACATTAACACAAATAAAACACATGGAGTAATATTTTGTACTCCATATATTTTTTTGTTTGTCTTCATATCTTCATTTAATTTTGTTCGTTTACGTTCGTTTGATCTTTTAATGAATGAACATAAACGCATACGAACAACCTCATTTGCTGATGAACGAACATAAACAAACAAATTCGTTTGTTTAAACGTTCGTTTCTATTCATTTGCAGCACAATTGACCACACACCCGAATAGATATTATGTATTAAACAAGTGCCTCTAGCAATCTTCTTCTAATTTGCTTGTGATGGTCCAATTAAACCAATTTTAAGTTTAGCAACAACGGGTATGCTTGGTTTGTTGCTAGGAATGACAATAGGTATCGGATTTGGTATGGGGTAGAATGACAATGGATATGAAAAAGTGTATCATTACGATTGTTTATGTTTAGATGACAAAATAGAATATGAAAAAGTGTATAGATATTTGAGGGTGCGTTTGGTTTGTTGCTATGAATCACAATGGGTATGAGTGTTGGTATAGGGTGGAATGGTGATGGAGGGTATGATGAAACCACCCACACACATAAGATATGAGGAAACATTTCACATTTGGGTATCCTCAATCCATTGTGGTGGGCCCTATAACCAACCAAACAACATTAATGACTTTCAAGTTATAAATTCATACCCATATACCCCAATCAAACGGGTCCTGAGTTTTCTAGTAGAAAAGAAAAAGGTTCACGAAAAATAGATTTCACATGCATCAAATTGATGTGTAATAAATTATACTTATTCTCGGACCTATTAAACAAACACTTTAAATCGGAATGAAATTCATATATCCATTCCAATTAAGAGATAACAAACGCACCCTGTAACTTGTAGGCACGAGGAAAAGTCGTTAAGATTGGGGGACCCACGCGCCTTTTAACGTCAGCACGTGACTTTCACAAAGAAAAGAGGCGGCGTAATTAACGCGGTAATTTCTGTAAATAAAGACAGATACATGGGCATATTTATGGGTCACATAATTGTTTTAGTGGGCCCCAATCGTATTTTCTTCTTGAGAATATTGTGCCTTCGAACAAAAGTTGAGCAATAGTCTAGTGAGCTGGACATATATAAGCGAAGGAACATATCTAACTCGTAAAGTAAATATATACATAAGTTTATTTTAGAAAGAATAGTTGATTAAATACTTTAATTATTACTACCTTTGTCTTAAAATTATAGGGTAGTTCTCATTTGATTTTTTTTTTTTTTTTTTTTTTTTTTTTTTTTTTTTTTTTTTTTTTTTTTAAACCTTAATATTTTTGTTTGTGTTATATCATAGTCGATGAAAATTATATCAATAAAAATACATTTAAAACAAATTCATTTCATATATTTTTGCATCAAGTATTCCATAACACAAAATAAAATACCTTTAAGGCAGAGTTTCTAAAATAAAAACCGAAAAAGTCAAACGGTGACTATAATTCGAGACGGAGGGAGTATTTTATTTTATGAAACTTGTCAAACAATCCTTTTAGTATATCGATTAGTATGCCATTAATTATACTCGAAGTTTTTTTTTTTTTTTTTCAAAATAAAAAATTAATTACAATAAGCAAATTATTTAAATTTATAAATTTACCTTAATTAATTGAGTTTTAAATTGATAATAGGCATACACTTTCCCTTTTTAAATCAATCTAAAGCAAATTGGCAATGCTTTGAGAGCATTGCTTAGATAAATCCTTTAGTGTAATAATTGTGCTCCCATTCCAAGAATTGCATTTTTTCATGTTTTACTTGTAGAGCATACACAGTGGTAACTGTACGAGCCTTAGCGGTTAATTACGTGGACATATTTTAACTCACGTTGGTGCGTTACACTGCACGATGTTGCGCTAGCTCACGTTTGCTCTTTCCTCAGTTCTAATGTCCGCTGTCGTATTTTTTTTTTCTTCTTTTTTCTTTTCTTCCGTTTATGATTTTGAGTGGATTTGATGTGATGTTTGTGTGTTGTTGCAGGTTAGTATGGTCGGAGGTGTGTGATTAGCGGGGATGGATTTTTTCTTTTTTATTTTTATTTTTTTTAGGCCATTGAGTTTTGTATTTCGTTGTACCTTTAGGGTTATTTTACCAAATTGGTTTTTTTTTTATTTTTTTTTATATATTTTTTTTATATATTTGTAAATAAAATTTTTATTTTTAGTTATTTGTTTAAATAAAAATGTAATTTGTTTTAATTTGTATTTTGTTTAAATAATTGGAAAAAATGATAAAAGTTGGGCCCAAAAAGTTTAGTTATTGTGAGTTATTGATGTGGGTGTTGAGTTAAAGTGTTGGCGCTGACGTGGCGCTGAGTTATTGAATAACTCAGGTTATTGTTGCACATGCTCTTACAAAACAACCTTTCAATTTGATGTTTAGTCTTTCTGTGAAATAGAGTTAGGCGTAAAAAAAATAAGCACTTTAGAAGGTCTTATGTTGCTATATGCTTCAATCTTGTGCCTAGTTTAAGTGATGCTTTTACTGAGGGCACAACATCAATCATTATACTATATATTAAATCCCATCGTGTGCGACGCCGTTTTGGTGATGGGTTTCCCGCCTTTTTTCCCGGGCTGCTGAGGCCCACTTTTTTTAGCCCTTTTCTTGGCCTACACTGGGTTTGGTTTGGTGATATATCTCACACACATGTTTCTTCCATGTTCGAGATTCCTAACCCAATGATGATGATCGAAGATATGTTTGCTGTCTTTCGTATCCGAAATGAATCAAGGTATGTTTGCCGTTGTGTCAATCAATTATGTATGTGTCTTTTGTTAATTAGGGTTTCATAATTAGGGATTTTGATAGTTGAGGTTTTGATAATTAGGGTTTTGATAATTGGGGTTTTGATAATTAGGGTTTGATAGTTGATTGATTTTTGATAATTGAGGGTTTGATAATTAGGTTTTTTGATAATGGGGTTTTGATAATTAGTTATCATTTTCTACGGATGTTTTGATAATTGGGTTGAACTAAAAACAGTCAAATTTGAGTATATTTACCGACGGATTTTATGATCCCCAATCATCTTTGGTTTCTTTAATATGCGTCAGTATTGCCATTCTATGTCCTTTTTCTAATCTGATTTCAGTGGAAATAATTTTAGTGGAATACTTATTCGACCTTTGTCGTGTTTGTTTTCAGATTCGAAGAACAAGTCTAGGCGATACGATATAGAAGTGGATCGGATGATGAAACAAGAGCTTCGTACGGCTCACTGTTTAGCTGTAAAAATGGAAAATTAACTGACGAAAAGGTGAGCTAAGCGTTTAAAAGGTTCGTCAAGTCGAAGCCTAAACCTTTTCCTATCCGATAGACAAACGTTAACTTTAGTTTATGTGCTGTAGTTTTTTAGACAAATTTAAGTATATATTTGTTTTTCGTACTGCTGTTAAACATTTGGATTTCTCTTATGTTAGTGTTAAATGTGGGTTTGATCCAGGATACATGTGTGTTGGAATCTCGCAATCAGGCGCACTCCATTTGGTAGAAGTAATTTCAATTTCAGATACTTACCATACTCCATATGCGGTGCTGGTAGTGGAATATGTCTCACTAACACTTTTGATTGTTCAAGCAGAAACTGAAGATGGAAGCGACGAGTAAGCTGTTGAAGGGGAATATTATAACGCGAAGAACTCAAAGAAGGGAAAGAAAGAAAGAGACGTGCCAAGCTACGCGTCAGGTGAGTAGAACCTGATTATGTGTGAGTCTGTCATTTGAAAACGCAATAGACAAATAGTACTCAGTTATATAATGCGATGAATTTCTACTGCAGTAAATGTAGCATAAAACCTGAATACGGTTTTAGATCAAACCAGTAAATAATATGCTACCAAAACACACCGACGACTTTCTATAGTAAATAAGTACATGTAGCGTGACAGACGTTGTCTTTTTTTGTTCCTAAAGATATAGATAATTGCTATTAGTGAGCAGTTATTGTATAACCTGGGTCCCTAAAGAAATACCTAATAATGATGCACATGAAAACTGGCGGTGCTTTGCGGTATGCAACTATGAACCATAAACTATACTATCCTGAGTTTTAGCTTTTATTTAACGTAACACATATATTAATGGCTCAATTTTTTTTAGATCTATCAATCATGGAATGTCAGATGATGTTTCAGAGACTGTAGAGAAGTTCATGAAAGGGCATTACAAGAAGTGTATGGAAAAGGTATTCATAGAAATGATGAACAAAGTTCTCAAGCTTCAATCTAGAAGGTAAAATGTCTTAGACTTTATTTCGGTTAATAGTACCTGACCTGATGCGACGTATAAGTAAAGAGTTGTGGATATTCTGTTTTGGCCGACTTAATGAAGTCATTTGGTTAGCTAACAAAATGTATAAATTTCATTTATATCATCCAGTATTTTTGTTCCAATAATCGGGTGAATAAAGAATGAAGACATGCCGGATTCGGAGCAACCAGATACCAAGAATCTCTTATGTAGCAGAACTCAGGTAAAGTCAGATGCTAATACTTTTATTGTACTGTTTGTAGGAACTTTATTCGGCACATAGAATAACACTTGGGTCACTTCGCGTCATATGTGAATAAATTACAGGATGATGATCTGGCACCAGGAGCATCAACTCGCGACTTCCAAGCTCATCCTCAACAGATCTGTGGCACAGCTGCGCCCAACAGTTATCCCTCTCATCCTATTTTGGCAAAAATTAGTGGCTGCAACTGAACTAGGCATCGGTAACTTATATACTATGTTAATTACTGTTTAGTTTCTGATCATCCAAACGAATTAATGGTTGAAATTGCATAGTAGACAGTCAGCACGACATCGTTAAAATGGGTTTGCATCTGAAAAAAAAACAATTGTTTTGATGATGAAATGCATAATATGTGTTAATAGATTCAAATGTGTCCCCAAGTTTTACAATATATTCTTATGTTTTCTGTAATATAATCAGTTAACATGAGATTAAAAATAGGGAAATAACAGTTACATGTCCTATCTTTGCTTTGAGTGTGTTGTTGTGGAACACATATGTAATTATAGTTATGCTCTTATGTACTCTGAAATGTTACTGGACTTTGACAGACCCTTCCATGGCATGTACAGGTCTTGTAGAACTAAATCTTTCAGCATCTTGGGCTTTTGTAAGCGTCTTTTTTTTCCGCTCAAACAACACACGAACTGTTGTTGACTTTATACTATAATATATTGACTCCTGTTGTTGTTTTACGCATGAACGTAGGAATACTACTATAAGTGGATCATATGAGATCGTTCGCCTGACGGTTCCAATCAGTGAGTTTGCCTGCATAGCGTTTCTGATCATACAACCTAAGCTTCTTATACAAATGGCCTTACGCACAGGTTAGTTGTAATTTACAGTTGGGGATGAGTTTGGTCAAATATTTCTAAGCCTTTCGTAGGAGTATCTTCTATTCTATTAACTAGGAACGTGTAATTTTAGAGTTTTCCGTCTTTTATGTTGCATATATAAGTTATTTCTACTTTAAAGTGTAATGATCCGCTGGGAAAGTCAACCAAATGGGTCAAATATGATAACTGTGCTAATGATTATCGGTTAAAAGTTACGTAAATTGTTTTCTAGATATTAGAGCTACTTAATTAATGTATAAATGTGCGGGATCTCTCTTAGGGCTAATCTAAGTCTATTGAGTAATGCATTACGAAATTTCTGTTGGTAAAGTGACGAGCTTTATTTTTAAAGTTGTAAGTATCTTAAGTATTACTGTTATGTTATGATTAATTGATTATGCCAAACATATGAATTTCTTATGCAGTCCTAAAACATACATTCATGAAATTGTCAAACTATAGGGGTACTTATATTTACTGATATAAAACATGGTGGAAGAAATAATTATAAGTTGTATTTTCTATTTTATCCCCTACTTTGTCTACGTGAGGTCCAAAACAACATTTTCGTGACTTTAGGTTCAAGGCAGTTCGTTTAGTTGAGGTAAGATGCAAGTATATAAACGGTGACTATATGATTACTTGAGTTGTTAGTCGTTATAACAGTGCTTGCTTATGTGACATTTAAAACCATAATAGCTTGGTGCTTATTTCTGCCATCTCTCTTTGCAGTTGAATTGCGCTCACTTGCAGAATTGTCTTCATGCCTGTTAATTTAGGAGTCGTGATGAGCAATATTTCGCTCGACTTGGTTCCACTAAGCCGTGCTCAGGACAGCGCCATTCGATGATTCGAACAATTTATGCGTTTGATAAAAAAACGTGACTTTTGGCAGGTATGGCCTTCGTTTGCAGCAATTTAACTCAAAAAAAATAAATAAATAAATAAAATAAATAAATAAAAACTGATGTTGAATATTTACTTACATGTTTGAAAACTATTGGTTGCAGGTATCTATTGTTCATGTGATAATAGACATCAACTTGATACACATGTTGGTGGCAAGCATTTGGAAACATATAATGGGGATGACTTTATAAAATTGCAACGTTCTGGTCAGAATGAGTTGCTGTTGCTGCTAACACAACATTTATACATGCATTTTTTGGATAGGCGAGCAGCAAGGAAGACAGAGTTGCAGGAGATATGCGCTTTGGAAACTCAAGACGTCCACACATCTCCAGGCTTCAAAGAGAAAAGGTAACTTTGAAATTTCACTTAGTCTTCCATTTGACGTCTTTAATCAATTTTCCAAAGTGGGTCAACTCGATCCTTGCTAAATAGTCAGAAGTTTATAAAAAACCATACAAAAAATGAGTAACAATCAAAAAACAGATAGACTAATTCCAACATCTTTAACACTATGATGATAATGGTTATGAGAGTAATGATGATGATGATAATAAGATTTGTGGGTGCGTTTGCTTGGGTAGAATTTAAAAGAAATTAAAGGATTTATGGAATGCGATCAGCAAAAAGCTTTGTCTTTGGCGAAAATGGGGTATTTTGGTAGTGGGTCTTTTGGTGAGGGGAGACGTGTTTTTGTGCGGAGCGGTGATAGGAATGTAGTTACTTGGACGGCAATGATCTCGGGACTTGCTCAGAATCATTTTTGTGAACAGAGTTTAAAAGTGTTTATCGAATTGCGTAAAGTCTTTGCAAGTCTTAATAGGTAAAAACATATTTCAGTTTGCTAATGGCCTGTTACTTTTGGGCCCCTTCATGTTTAATGTAAATTTGTGAATGTACATATTAAATAATCATATGAAGGCAATTGGAAGTGTTTAATGAGCTTGAATGTGTTGCAACAAAAAGTCTGATTAGTGTTAACTTGCTTTGACGTTTTTGTTTTTGTTCTTGGAAAAGGGTTTTGGTGAACAATAGGATATTTTAACCATCCTTCTTTATCTCCTTTCCAATTGCACTTCAAAATAAAATCAGCCGTCGCAGCTACATTATTCGGTCTTGCATTCTTTTTTGATAGCTTATGTTACTTTTTGTATGACACCAGATTAGACCAACTTCATCTTAAAGGCTACATTTAATGTTTTTTATATATAAATCATATCATTTGATTGGAAGTTAATGAAAGATGGATCATTTTAATTATCATCTACAAGATTTAATCGTCTTGCACTCTTTGTGAAAGTTTCATGTTTTGCTTAGCGAAAACTCTTGACTTAACTGCTTAACTTTTTTTTTCAGAGCCAAATGCTAATTTGAGACACCACTTCTTTGAACCGCACAGTGTATGGGCTGCGATTCAGGAAAAAGGCAATACTTTTTGGTTAAGCTGTTGAGATGCCAGCATAACAACGTCGGCTTGGGAACATCTGGAAACACGGACGTTACTCAACAGCTCCATGATACATGTACGCGTGCAGAGATAACCAAAGATTTGTTTGGACAAAAACCCGAACCCAAAAGCACCAACACTGTTGCCACAAGTTGGTTGGCAGTAGTTTGGAAATTTCTGCTCTCCCTATTCTATCGTCTTATTGGACGTGAGAGGATGCCGTAAACAGTTTGAGATGGTGATCTTATGTTGTTATGAAATGCAATATTAAGAACCTGTAGATGAACCGAGTTCTTGAGCACAGTATTGTAACATTATATACACCCGTTTTTTTTTTATAAAATATCGACTTTTATTTTAGATATAGCTTTATGCCGCAAATAATGTTTCGTTATCGCGATTATGATTTGATACACGGCACTCGAATTCTTTGAAAGACAATGTGACTGTTGTGGTTGAGTTGACACATAGATATACAGACTGTTTGAATATTAGACTATCAGTCACTGCCTTACTCAGTTATGATTTCTGAAAATTGCATATGTTCTATTTCAGGGTGTTTCGGCAATGAAAGGAGGAGATTTTCTCCCAGTTTTAAAATCCTTAAGACTTGACGATAACTCTAAAATCTTAAGTTAGTTCAAAAACATCCGAGAAAACACCTAAATGTTGCGTGAATAAAAGACAAGGAAAGAAAAACGGCCCCAAAAAACAGGCCCGCCCGCAACGCGGCGGCCCGTCGCCATTCTCGTTAGTGTATCATATGCGAGTTACAATCGATCAATCAGCTCGGATTTACTTTCACGCAATTGCTTTATTCGTTAAGTTGTTTTGGGTTTTGGTTGAAATGGGCTTTCTCTCTTAATCTCTCATTCTTTTTTGTTGGTTGACACGCGTTCTTCTCACATTTTCTTATTTATGTCATATTTGAAACACATTTGATTTGGCTCTTCGAGTCTTCATCTTAGAGAGGCCATTTGAGACCATCTATTCTTATAGCCTCATAATTCAGATTGTCTACCAATGCATTTTCGTCGGTAAAATAACATTTGATCATGATAACATTGTATAAATAGACATACGTTCTATCCTCATTTGGGGCAGACGCGCATCAATTTGCACACACTACATACCGTAAATACAAACCCGTTGGACGTGTAAGCTTTCGTTTAGAAAGAGTGTGTGTACACAAGGGTCCTGCCCTCGCATACCTATATTATCTCCTCATTTGTTTACTTTTAGTTCTGTCGTACGTATGATAATAATTTTCATACTATATTTCCACAGTGTCACATATATTTCAACCTTTACATGAGATAAGATGATTAAGGCAAAGACCCTTCATGGGATATAAAGGCACCATTGCTCCATCTTTTGGGGCCAAAATTTAAAGTAAAAAAGAAAGTTGTAGTGGGATTAGAATCTCACACTTTCCATATTTTCCATTCTCAATTACGTATTTATAACGAAAAAGTTGGTTGTCGTGTGTTACGTCAAAGCCAATTTAAGTCTGATATTTGTCCTAGTAACATATTAAAAGGGACAAAAGAATTAGACATCTTAAAAGACCTAGTACTTTGCCAAGATACAACTGATATTGTTTTTGCTAATTGTCTAACATATTAAAAAAGATAAAAGAATTAGACATCATAAGAGACCCAGCACCATGAGTGGCTCAGACTACCTGCTTAGTACCATTTTTCATTGGTTGTCTTAAAAATCGGTTGCAAAAGAAGGGAGTGTTTCTTTTTCCTTTATACAGATTTAATGAGTTGGCCCAATCCCTTATTCTCTCTTATTAGGGAGGCTCACAAAAATTCAACTCTCTTGAATAAAAGGAACTAAACATTTTATATCTGGCACCTAAGCTTAAAAAAAAAAAAAAAAAAAAAAA
>LBNU01020084.1:2175-12596 GCA_014162995.1 Artemisia annua | reverse complement strand
GAGCACCCGCTATCCTTTACCCATTCGTCGGGCTCCAAATTTATTCCTAGACAAATTTCATTAGATGCTTGAGCGACTAAGCATTCCCCTTTGTTCTTCTTGTCTTCATCATCAACTCTTTTTCTTCGTATTGTTTTCCTTTTATCTTATGTTCTTTGTCGCTTTTTAATGAGTCTTTTAAATTCTTTGACGGCCTTTGCATATTCTTCGTCTTCACTTTTGGAACTAGAATCATCATCTTCATCGTCACTTAGTTCCTTCTTGGTTGCCATCTCTTCATAGTCTTCTTGTTCATCCTTGCTCATGTTGTTTTCGGCGTCATTACCTACATATAAGACATTTGAACTCGTAGCACTTGTACTTACTTCAACTAAATATTTGTCTACTATACTCTCTTTTGCTACTAAGTCATTTGAAAGTTTTTCTTTGGCTTGACATTCTCCTTGGTGATATTTTGAAAGACTTTTCCACATGTCATTTGCCGTTTGACAAAAAAAATTCTTTCATATTCAACATTTGAAATAGCTTTGTATATAATAAATTTGGCCAAGTTATTTTGTTTTTCAAAAGTAGTATTTATCGATTTAATATTACCAATTGAAATGATATGCCAAAGATCATAGTCTATTGATTTCACATAACTTTCGAATTGATTTTTCCATGTAAGAAAATTTTCATTTTCAAGAAATGGTGGTCTAAAAACAATTTTCCCTTCTAAATATTTTTCCATTTCCATAGATCGATTTCAAGTTTTAAAATACAATATATTTTAAAAATCTTGTTTGACGTGGCTCTTGATACCAATTATGGAAAACTAGAAGGGGGGGTTGAATAGTTTTACGTCTTTTTAATTTATAAAAACCTTGTTTATCAAAACACCAATTCAAACTTTATGTTTCACCAATAGACTTGCACAATTATAAGTGACGATATCAACAAGTATATGATATGACAAATGTGAAAGTAAGTAAATAAGTAAAAGGATAGAGTTGAAAAAATGGCACCGTGAGACAAAGGATTTATAGTGGTTCGGCTACGAATCTCCTCTTCGTCCTACTCCACTCCCCGAGCACCTAACTCGGGAGTTTTCTTCACTATGTCAACAAGCTCCCTTATGGCGGAGAAAACCTTACACAACTTTTGCTTACACCGGCTTAACGACACAAAGCTAAATGTCGGGTCCTAATAGTAGCTAGAACCAATCTCACAACACACCACGACTTCTTCACAACTTGAGCACACCACAACTTCGTCACTACTTCTTCACAACACAACTTCTTCACTACTTCACTACTTCACTACTTAATCTTCACCACTACCCTACTTCTATTCACAACTAACACTCCTAGAACTACTTATAATGTTCACAACACAACTACACAAGAGCTATACACAATATACACAATCAATATACAATACTTCTTAAACTTGAGGTTGAAGGAGTATTCTTCTCTTGCACTTTGGATGATGGTGGATGATGAGGGATTGAATCACTTGAAACAAGGATTAGTAATCTAATGATCAAAGGGTTTTGGAAGATGTTTAGAGAGATTTAGATCTGAAAATTTTCGTGCAAGAGGTGAGGAAAAATACCAGATTTAAGGTGGTATTTATAGGGGAAAAATTCTGACAAAATCTGACACAGGAGCGTGCCGGTCCCCTTAATTCATGGCCGGTCCCCTTAAAATTAAGGGGACCGCCCCTTATAATTAAGGGGGCCGGCCTACTGTAACGGCCAGATTTTTTTGTCTTTAGTGGGGAAAGTTTATTTGGTGAAAAACTAACTGATTTTGGTTAAAAATTTGAATTCATATATTTAGTATGATTAAAACATTTTTCTTTATTACCAAAATTGTTTTTCAAAAATATATAATATGTTTATATAATTAAATAAACTTTGTATTAATTAATTAAATACCCCTTTGATCATGAGATGTATTAAGTACTTGTTTATTCATACCTTAAGTGATTAAGTTGGATATAATGATATAAACTAGCTTAATACTTGTTTACGTAATAATCTTACGTTTAATGATTTTAGATTTTGTGATCGTCAAAACGTAGAGATATCGAAAACTATAAGTAACATTTTTACGCATTATTTATGTCAACAAATTTCATCGATAACATCAATTCTAAAGCATGTGTCATCATTAGAATACGAGTGTTTCAAAGCCTGATCTATGGAAAAAATCATTCTTTCTTTGCCAATCCCTAAATTGAGTTGTTTCTGTTTTACTCGAATCATTGCATCGGCTGTATGGAGAAAAGTTCTTCCTAGGATTAGGGGTACTTTGCTATCTTCTTCCATTTCTACAAAATCAACTGGAATGGTGAATTTTCCAACTTCAACTAACATGTTTTCAGCGATTCCAACAGGATATTGGAAAGATCGGTTAGCTAACCTTACACTCATCTTAGTAGGTTTAAGTGTTTCAATGGATAATTTAGCATAGAGAGAATATGGCATCAAATTAATGCTAGCACCAAGATCGGCTAAAGCATTGAATGAGAATGTTTTACTGAAAGTACAAGGAATTAGAAAACTTCCTGGGTCTCCGAGTTTTGGTGGGATTTTCTTTTGAACGATAGCTGAACATTCTTCGTTGAGGAAAGTTGCTGAAATTTGTTCGAGCTTACTGTTGTTACTAACAAGTTCTTTAAGAAATTTCCCATTGTTTGGCATTCCGGCTAAAACATCAACAATAGAAACATTAATTCGAACAGCTTGAATTATGTCAAGAAACTTCCCGTACTGGGCTTCCATCTTTTCTTTTCTTAAGCGTTGAGGGTATGGAATTCTGGGTTTGTAGGGTCTAGGTACCGGTATTTCAGGAGTTATAGTTTCCTTTCGAGGAACAAGTTCATCCTCTTCTTCGTCATCAGTGAAAACTTCAACAGGTTGTTGAGTTTGACTAGGATCATGTGGTGGATCACAAGAAGTACCATTTCTGGTGGTAATAGCATTCACATGCTCATGTCGAGCTTGAGGTAGTTGATAAGGTTTGTTTTGATTATTCTTATGATTTGGTTGAGTTTTACTAGGAAGAGATCCAGAAACTCGACCTGATTGCTTTTTAGCAAATCTGTCGAATTTGGCTTCCAAATTTTGAATTGAGGCTTGATGATTTCTTGTTGAGGACTCAAGTTTGTCTTTTAGGTCCATGAATGTTTCTTTCACAAAAAGGTTTGTCGATTTTTGTGCTTTAATAAAATCATCCAATTGTGTTTGAATGTATGGTTTTTCATCGGTATTTGTTCGTTTGAAAGGTTCTCGATTATATTCGTTTTTTGTACTAGGTCTCCATCATTCACGATCACGATAGTTCTCGTAGTAACGGGTACGTCTAAATGTATTCATAAATTTAGCTTCTTCTTCACGTGACATAGGTGTGTCATCATCACTGCAATTTGCGGTCGCATGGTTTCCGCCACAATGATTACAACTTTCACGTTGTTCTTTTATTTATTTGTATTGAGCATCCATTTTAATTGCCATGGCATCCATTCTTACCATAATTTTGTCAGTATCAGAATTACTACTGCCTTCATCAGCGAAAGCAACAGTTTTACTAAGAGAAGTTTTTGGTTTTTATCCTTTGGCCCAATCGAGTTTAAGCAAGACTTTGTCTTAAAGGAGTTGATACGCTTGATTTGGTGTTTTATAGAGAAATATACCGCCGGCTGTAGCGTTTAAAGCTTCTTGAGTTATTTCATCAAGACCGTGGTAAAAGATTTTGATTATATTGCCTTTTGTCAAACCGTGTCCATGACAGTTTCTTAGCCGTTCTTTCATTCGAAGCCATGCTTCGGTGAGATTTTCACGTTCATGTTGTGAGAATCCTCGGATTTCTCCGAGAAGTTTATCGAATAGAGCTGGTGGAAAAAATCTACTAAAGAAAGCAGTACGAAGTTCGTCCCATAATTCAACGGTTCCTTCATCGTGTTCGTCAAGCCAGGTTTTAGCTTCTTCCGTTAAAGATAGAGGGAACATGATGAGTCTTACCGCTTCAGTTTTGGTAGCTCCGTATTTGAACATATCGCATACGCTCTGAAATTCATGAATGTGCTTGTGAGGATCAGTTTTAATTCGACCATCAAATTGGTTGCCTTTGACAAGAGTCATGTGATTTCCCTTGATTGCAAATTCATTTGCGGTTTCTGGAATGGTAATAGCTAGTCCAGGAGTAGGTGCAACGATACGATCGTTAGCCCACATCGGTTCATTATCAGCGTCATCCATTGGATCGTAAAGTTGTATTAATTTGATAAAAAATCTGAAGTTTGAGATATCGTCAATAGGTGTGCGGTGAACACGAGGTTGTTCGGGTCTTTCGTCTTTTTGAGAAAAAGGAACTCTTTTGTTATTACGTTTTCTTTTGTTTAAAGTTCTTTCAGGTTCTGATAGAGGTGAAATGGGATCAGTTTCAGTTGAACGAGTGTGCATTCAAAGATAGAGAGCGAAATTTAAATCGATGTAACAAATTTCGTTTTCTGAGTAAGTGAGCGCGGCGTACACAGAAGATTGTGCGGCGTACTTGGGTGATATTGCTAAGTTCGGCGTACTTGAGTGTAAGTACGGCGGTGTTATTTTTACCGAGAAGATTAACTTTCAAAAGATATTGAAAAGATGATTCTTTTTGGTTTTTATGAAAAGGTTTGTGAATTTTTAAGAAAAACGTTACGGATTGAAGTAAGTGCGTCGTACTTGGTGACAAGTACGGCGGTATGTGTGTGTTTCGTGTATAAGTGTGGCGCAAAATTATGTTTGTGCGGCGTGCTTTCTGCAACAGAAGAAACAGAGTGACTGGTTTCTTGAAGAAATTGTGGTTTTGTTTGCTTTTTTTACTTCGAAAATACTTAAGGAACATATTTAAATCCCCCCAACGACTCCAAAAACTTTGATGTGTAAGGAAAGCTTTTAATTTATAATACTAGTTTCACCGATTTTAATAAACCAAACACACGGGTAAAGTATAACCCCCGTTGGTAGTATTAGATTAAGGTAAGACCAGGTCATATCCACAGGGACTTAGTTCGTTCGGATTAAGTATAAATGATTAGTAAAACAAGACAAGTAACGATTATAATAATATGAGGAATTCAAATATCAAAACGAATGATTGCTTGGATAGCTTAGATAATCTAGTGACAATGCTTATGTTTGATCTCAGTTTGATAAAGGAGCACAACTTATAAGAAAGCTATTTTCGTCAAAAGAGCGATTTCATAATTCGTAGGTTCAATTCAAGATTCATATTTATCCATTAAGTGATTTCTCTTGAAATAGTAGTCCATATCAAGTCTAGATTATTATTAATTCTTCTAAGTAGATTTCTCCTTTCAAAGACTAGAAACGCAGACAAGTTCCTAGAATTGCTTTTAACAAGTTGGTTCTTTCGACCTATCCCAACACATTATATTCAACCAGTTTCAATAAATAAACATAATAAGACTAGAGATGAAATAGTTTGCAATATAAACTTGAAATTGATAGGGATCAAAACACAATCATAAGTCACTTTATTATATTCACATATCCAAGCAATCACAAGAGGTTTAGCCTCTCATGGCTAATGAGTTCATAACAACAGAAGTGATTAAATAATAAATAAGAGACATACATATTGGATTGATCAAATAGATTACACAAGTGTCACAAGTAACCAAGAGTTCGACACCAACAAGTATATAACACCCCCATTCCGATTCGTTCACGCCTGCGAATGGCTCAGGATCATGTAGCACTTCTGACCTTAACTTAGCAAAATTGGTTATAGAGTAGAGAGTTCAAATGCTTGCAAATGGGCTCTATTTATAGGCTATCTGATAGGCAAAGTACGACGCACTTGCTTTGTGAGTACGACGCACTTGGCTATTTTCTTGGCGCCAAAGTTTCATAATTGCAGAGGAAGTACGGCGCACTTTTATTATAAGACCGGCGCACTTTTATTATATATCTCTTATTGACTTCCTTTGACCGAGAGGACAAGTGCGGCGCACATAGCTGGGAAACCGGCGCACTTGCTTGCATGAAAAGCTAATCATAGAAGACTTCTTATTTATTTACTTCAAGTGGTGAAATAGTAGGTTTTTGTGATGTATCATGCTTAGAACATCCGAGAGTGAACCTGCATTCATTTCATGCTATTAAGTACCACAAGTTCATATCAAATGATCATAAAACATATAATATAATGCTCAAGAAATATATATAATTAGAGCGTTATCAGAAATATTAAGAGGTTGTTGGGAAAGGATTTTGGAAGGTTCGGTAGTTTTGTCTTTTGTGAAAATAAGTTTAAGAAGATAATTTAGAAGTAATCTAATTGTCATTAAGAAGAAAATGTTTAGACAATTAAGATTATGAGTTGAGAAAATCATAGGTTACTTATAAATCCAAGTAACACAACGTCGAGAATCCATAGTCTCATAACTCGTGACTTTCCACGACTTGACGTACTCAACTAACAACTTGGTACATTAGGAGATGTGAATGTTGGGGAATTTTGGCTAACGTTTGTTATTTTACGTGTTTCGAAGGTTTATTTGTCATCATTAAAACATTAGGAGATCTCGTCAATGTTGCCTCAACATCACTAACATCTATTCATGCATTAAATACAATGAGAAAAACCGTAGCGCACATACGATTATGTTTTTTAAGACGTTCAAGCTTATTACACAATGGAGGTCAGCCAATTTTCTTAACCTAACGCGAATCAATCAACTAAACAATAGACAACTCATCCATAATCAGTAACTAGGTTTCATTAGATCTAAGCAAATACAAATAAACTTAAGCTAGCATGTTAAAAGAAAGAAAAGATAAACAAGTAATCAAACAACAAATAGACATATTGAATGATTAAAAGAAAACTTATCTTCAGTTGAACATGGAAGAAAAGAGGGTATGAAAACCCTAAAAATCCTCAGAAAATCATACTAGGGTTTGTGTCTCCAAAGTTGCATACTAATGAATGAAAAATCGAAAAGTATATATAGATTTACAAGGCTGACGGCGTCAGGTTATAAATCCTGGCTCCAATTTCCAGAAATCACGTCCCAAGTACCTAAAATGAGAAAAGAAATGATTTGAGGCAATATTTGATCATAAAAACACGATTTAAGGTTTAAATGACCCCTTAAAAGCGTAACAAATAAATCTTTATCAAATATCACTACACTTGGGATTTGCTTGTCCTCAAGCAAATGAGCTTTTATTCTAATGAATTTACAAGTTAGGGGTCATTTAACATTAATATAAAAGTAATTACAACATGCAATCGTTTTACCTTAGTCAAAACAAGCACGGAAATTATACACTAGCACCTCACATTAAGTGTTTGGATTCTCACGTCTCTTGGGTGTTATAAAGTTATATATATATCACATATGGAAATGGGAAAATATCACTCACTACCTGTCATAGCATATAAATTACCATAGACTTGGGAAAGGATCAAACCTTCACCACTTTGGCGTAAGCACCTAGGAGAAACTATCAAAGAGGTCTTTTAAAGGGTTATAACGTTAGGTGTAAGGGTATGGAAAACACGGTTTGTTGGATAAAGGGATATTTTACTGGTGGCAAGTCTATTGTCTTGGTCAATTACATGTACAAAGACGCGTTGCTTGAGGACAACTCTTTTTGGTATTTTTCAAGACACTATATTGACTTAAACATAAATAAAAGACGTGGATGGTAGTCCGTATGTTTTTTCTACTTTTTTTTTTCATTTTTTCATTTTTTCAATTTTTTTTCATACATTCTTGCCCTACCATCCAAAATAATACATCTTAGGGAGCTCGTTTCCTCCCTACACTTGAACTTTTACATAATTCAAACTAAAGACTCGAATCAAGAAAATTAAAACACTTGGAGTACTTTAAAACTTAACGTATATAAGCATTCATTATTTTCCTTCACTTTGTAACGACCAGTACGTTTACCCATTAGTCCCAATCATCCCAAAACAATATGTACAAGATATGACTCGACTTAGCAACCATGTAATCAATTAGACAATTAACAAAGGGTTTAAACATGTAACAATAATGCACTAAAGATGAGTGGATNTAATACATCTTAGGGAGCTCGTTTCCTCCCTACACTTGAACTTTTACATAATTCAAACTAAAGACTCGAATCAAGAAAATTAAAACACTTGGAGTACTTTAAAACTTAACGTATATAAGCATTCATTATTTTCCTTCACTTTGTAACGACCAGTACGTTTACCCATTAGTCCCAATCATCCCAAAACAATATGTACAAGATATGACTCGACTTAGCAACCATGTAATCAATTAGACAATTAACAAAGGGTTTAAACATGTAACAATAATGCACTAAAGATGAGTGGATACAAGGTAGGCTAAGGCGATTTGGGTGTACATTTGGGGGGTGGATTTTAACAAATTCTTCCTTTAAGTAAAATGCTTAGTTATAAACGAAAAAGATAGGCTCTGAGGGGTTTACTAGGGGTATCGTGTACTAAAAATGAGTACATCGCAAGGGTGTGTGAGAATTACTTGACAAGAAGTCAATGTAATTATAATACAGGTGTAAAACAAGGGTTATCCTAATGCCTCTTATCATATAGCAAATCCTAACTACACGAATGTAGTGTCACTAGCGGTCTCGGGATGCATCACTAACGCAAGTTCTAGAATCTAAATACTACTGCTACACTCATAAGCATAAAAAATGAATGTTTTTCCCTAAAGATCTAAAGGTGAACCTCACATATTTGGGGTGGAAATTTTTGAGTGGTACGGTTTTTGTGAATGTAATATAATTCATATCCTTGAAACGCTTATTAAGACTAAAGTTTCACTCCTATATGTTGCCAAAAAATTTAGATTTGGTGCCAAAATTACCCTAACAAGTATTTCTCTTAGTTTTATTACACATTTACTCTAAAACAAAACTAAAATCAAGTGGAGTTATAATTTCTAAGGTATCCCAAGTTACCATCCCTACACTTAAACCGAACATTGTCCCCAATGTTCCTAAAAAGTATAAAGGTAAAAATAAAGAGAATAAAAGAAACTAATACTCCCCTGATTCGCTCGGTATGGACGATGTGTAAACATGGTTACATCTTCCTCCAACAAAACGAACATGATAAGCTTCACTCCTGAAATATAATCATCTTCTTGTCCAATATAACCTGTAAACAACTAAGAAAACAAACACAAAAACCTCGCATAAAATCGGCGGTAAATTCTACATAAAGTTTAAATCTTAAAAAGCAATATAAGATATAATGCTTGCAAAATAAATGTTTACAGATTCCTAGTATTTTAAAATTAAAGATTTTTCAAATTATACGATTTCCAGCAGAAAAAGAAAACCTGGAAAATTTTACCGATACAATACCTGACGTCGTCAGGTTATAATTCCTGACGCCATCAGGAGTAATCTGACAGAATTTTTTTATTTTGTTTCTGGAAAAGTCTGAGTTTTAACACCTGAAAATTCTGTAAAACATTCATTGTGACTTGATACAAGCATTTGACTCAAACAAACATACTAATATATATGCTAAATCAAAATTCGTTATTATTCATGTCGAATCCGTTCTTAGAAACAATTGTGATCTTCCCTACACTTATCTTTTTGTAAAATACCTTTATATGTCATTAAGGCGAAGTTAAAAACAAAATAAAGCATTTTCACAAAATATATAAGACATGAATAATAAACAATTAGGGATGGAGCATATATATAAAATCAAATAAAAACAAACAAATAAATAATTAAAAAGCTAAGCAAAAAATAAGCTAAAAAGATAACAAAGATAGAAGTCCTACATGCATAAAAACCAACGATAAAGTAACAAATGTCCAAGGGCCATCACACTGCCAATCCTAATCTATTACAAGCCACAAAACTGTTTTAAAACATACAATCATAAATAAATTGTTCAACTATAACATTATTAACATCACAAGACAACCATAACAAATCACTTGGAGGGGGTCCATAGCGGTAGTCATAGCTGGGAGGGAGGTAGCCAGTGCACACGTAAGGTGGGTAGTCCTGCTCACGGCCAGGGAAGGGTCAATTTGCCGATGTGGGTCTGATCGTGGATTTCTAAGCGGTGAAGTTTTTACCACGAGGATCGTAGTCCCAACGAGGGTTGAACTGATCTCGTCACTCAAGATCGTGAGATATGTGAGATGAATGGGTTTAATAGATGATTTTGGTTTGTTTATACTACAACGACAAATAAAATGCGGTTAAAGTAAAGGAAAGCGATAAAGTGACACAAAATAAGTAAGCAAGTAAAGAAACATGTAATAAAGTGACTTAAAGAAAACAAGAATTAAAGTGCGATAAGTAATGAAAACGGTAAATGAATTTAAAAGACAATATGTTTGCAAAGCGACGCGAATGAGTTCACTAAATACGA
>LBNU01020083.1:10206-36739 GCA_014162995.1 Artemisia annua | reverse complement strand
ATGGGTTACTACTTTTATTATCCCGCTGAAAACAAAGTATTTGTTGCAAGGTATGGAGATTTCTTGGAAAAGGAACTCATATCTCAAGAATTAAGTGGGAGGGTATATGATCTGGAAGACGATCATGATGATGCATTACCTTCTGAAAACACTAGTCAACTTCCTGAAGAACCAGATAGTCTTGGTCCTCCACCCGAAGTTGAAGTGGTTCCCATTCGCAGACCCGTAAGGACTGTGAAAGCACCTGAACGACTCTGTCTTAATGTAGAGTGCGATCAGTCTATACTAGGGGATCTTAATGAACCTACTAGTTATAAGGCTGCCATGCAAAGCCCTGACAAGGCAAAATGGCAGGTTGCTATGGATGGGGAAATGCAACCCATGCATGATAATGAAGTTTGGACTGAAGTAGACCTTCCTCCTGGTGCCAAGGTAGTTGGGAGTAAATGGCTCTACAAGTTAAAAACTGACATGGATGGCAATGTACACACCTATAAGACCTGTTTGGTAGCTCAAGGGTTTACTCAAACGTTTGGTATTGACTACGAAGAAACTTTTACTCCTGTAGCTGATATTAGGGCCATTAGGATTTTCATAGCTATAGCTGCGTACTATGACTATGAGATTTGGCAAATGGATGTAAAAACTGCCTTCTTAAATGGTCGCCTAGATGAAGACATCTATATGGCGCAACCTGAGGGGTTTGTCAATCCAGATTTTCCAAAGCGTGTATGCAAGCTTAATAGATCCATTTATGGATTAAAGCAAGCATCACGTCAATGGAATAAAAGATTTAATGAAGAAATCAAAAGATTAAGATTTTCTCAAAATCTTGATGAGCCATGTGTATACCACAAAGCTAGTGGGAGTGATGTAATTTTCCTTATTTTATATGTCGATGACATATTGATCATGAGAAAAGACATTCCAAGTTTGCATAAAGTTAAGGCATATCTTGGAAAGTGTTTTTCTATTAAAGATTTAGGGGAAGCTGCATTCATTCTTGGAATTAAGATATATAGAGATAGATCTCGGCGATTAATTGGATTAAGCCAAAGTGCTTACATTGATAAAATATTGAAGAGATTCAATATGCAAAATTCCAAAAAGGGATATTTGCCAATGCAAGAACACCATGGCTTGAGTAGCAAACTGTGTGCTTCAACACCTGCAGAGGTGCAATGCATGAAGAGAATTCCTTATTCTTCGGCTGTGGGATCTATAATGTACGCAGTGAAAAGCACAAGGCCAGGTGTGGCATTTGCTCAGAACTTAACCAGTCGATATCAGCAAAATCCAGGTGAAGCTCACTGGACTGCTGTGAAGAATATTCTTAAGTACCTTAGGGCTACTAAAGATGTATTCTTAATTTATGGGGGAAATCCAGATCCAAATGCAGAACTTGATGTTACAGGTTACTGTGATGCTTCCTGGCAAGGTGATAAGGATGATACGAAGTCTCAGACGGGTTATGTCTTTGTCATTAATGGAGGAGCTGTGGATTGGAGGAGCAAGAAGCAGAGTATATTAGCTATGTCTGCAACAGAAAGTGAGTATGTAGCTGCTTCAGAAGCTGCAATGGAAGCTGTTTGGATAGGAAGTTTGTTTCAGGGCGTGGAGTTATGCCATCGATTCAGCAACCTATAAAAATGTATTGTGACAATTCTGCTGCAATCACATTTGCTCATGAGCCTGGACTCATGAAGGGCACCAGACATTTCCCGATCAAATATCACTACGTGCGTGAGCAAGTGGCGATTGGAGAGATTGATTTACTCAAAGTTCACACAGATGATAACTTAGCTGATCAATTGACGAAAGCTCTACCTGGCACTAAGCTTTATAAGCTAGCTGAAGGAATAGGTCTTCGTAAAGCTGAAAGTTTCATGCCCATTTGTGATTAGTATTTGGATAAAGGATGTAATGTATGATTATTAATTTCCAATTAAATAAAGTATGGTTATGTTTATTTCAATTGCTTTAATAATATATGTCCTGTTTTTGCATGTTTATATCCTTGGATAATTTTAATTATTCTAAAACTGTCCATTGTTGGTTAATAATATGGGAATATTATTAAGGGAAGACAATTAAGGTATTCAATGAATTGGATATTGGACTTATCCCAAACTACATGATGTTACTTATTTAAGTAAATCATAATTAGTTATCCTCAGACTTGAGATACCAGATAAGTGTCATGAATGTAGTGCATTTTTGTGGAGCAATCTACCACTATCCGTAACTGGTAGTTATAAGGGTTGTTTTCAGAAGTGTTGCAAAGTTCATGGGTTAGTCTTGTAGTCAAAATAGAATTTGTTCCTTCAAATTTGTTTTGAAGTTTAATACTATGGGCCACTCGTAGGATTGACAAAATGTTTGCGTGGCCACGCCCAAAGACTATCTGGAATACGTTTAGATATTTTGGCAAACAAAAGGATAATAATAACGATGAATCGTTAAGGGTTTTCCAGGAAACTCAGCTCGGTTTGAACTAGGGGCATTGGAGTGTTGCAAGACGCCGACCAATGTCATTTTACCGTTAATAGATAACCAAGTGGGAGCTGTTGGAATATGGTTAAATATTAAACGTGTAAATGTCTAGAATCGAACACGAGACATCGGGATTGCACACATTACAAACGAGAATAAAAGTATAATAATAATTATATTAAATGTTAGTATGTAATTATTATTTAAACACTTAACGGTCTTAACGGTCGTTAGTTAGTAATTGTACGGACTAAATATCGTTAGGAAGAAACGAGAAGGACTACAGTGCAACTAGGAGCCAAGAAGGATCCGGAAACCCTTCTTGGACTCCTCATCCGATCGGCCAAGAGGAGGTGGGATCCCAACCCACCCTAACTTGTCCTCCAAGTTGCCTCTAGTATATAAACAAGGCTTGGGATTCATTCATTCTCACCTCTTGTACCCTAAACCTAAAGTTGGTTTTCTCTTCTCTTTTTCTTCCTAAAACCGATCGACCAAACAACCCAAAAGGGTCTTTGGATCGATTTTTTGTTAAACAAAATTAAGTGTTCTTGTTTCCTGCAAAACCTTTTATTCGCTAGTAGTTTGTGTGTACAAGAACGAGGTAACAACACGTTATTGTTGTTATCAAGAGATCGTTAAACAAAAAGGTAAGGGGTTTAACATTGATCTACATAAACCCTAATTAGGGTTCATCACTTGTTCTTCCATCAATCAAGAATCGCATACGGTACGTTTTCTATTTATGTTTTAGTTAACTATTATTTGTTATACGTGATCCTACGCTTCCGCATCTTTGTGCTACTTGATATTAGTAATTTAATATGCTAGTCATGATTATAAAATTCTAACAGGACCACCAACCCATTTAAAGGACCGTCCCGACAGACGCTTCTCTTTTTGTCCTGATATGGTGAAAATTTATCTGGTGATGAATTGTCGGGTTTAGGCGGGAAAAATGGTTGTTGCACATCTGTATTTTGAATTCATTTTCTTAATAAAAAATTTCTTTTAATTTTACAAAAATACTTTTGTAAAAATGTTTTGTCACATAAAATGTGAGGTTTTGATAAAAAAAATAAATTATCTGATCACATACACAAGTTGCTAGATGTTTATTCATACCTTATGTGATGTTGTAGCCGAAACGAGTTTTCTTGATTAAAAACTTATTAGTCATAGTTTTACGTAACGTGTATTTATATTTTGTGATTATCAAAACCAATAGAGACCGAATAATGCAAATGACGCTTTTGACATTATTTATATTAACACAATTAAATCCCCACCATTAATCAAATTAAATAAATGGTAGGAATGTGGTAGCAAAATATGGGTATGCAAATAACTCACCTCAACTGGTTACTTGTTGAGTTTGCTATTTATATTTAATGTAATTATTGTATTTATATGATCTTGCTTATACGGATAATTTGGTTTATAGATAGAGCATATGTGTTATTTTTAGTGTTATGTGGCGTTTAATAAAGTTGAAAATCAAATGCATTTCATAAATCTTCCTCTTCTTCTTCCACTTTGAAATTGTTCTTGATTTATCTTTTTCTTATAAATTAAAATTCAAAACAAAAAGAGTCACCTGTCAAACTCAAAATCAAAATGTCACATGAGACATCAAAACCTAGAGCACTCGGTACGGGTACATTATAAGGCTCTAACATCAACTATAATGTCAGCCTTCATACATGGTCGGCGTTATAAGTTCAAGCGTCGTGGCCACCAAATAGGATTTTGCCCTTTTTTAAATTCGTGTACATGCTTTTTTGTTGTGTTTTTGAGTTTGTGAGTTTGTGTGTTGTACAGAGACTTATTTATTTATTTATTGCTGAAGGAGATAAAAATGAAAAAGGAGATAAAAGAAGAAAGTAAAGTAAGTTTTGAGTAAGTTTTGAGTATATATAAGGCTCTAACATCAACTATAATGTCAGCCTTCATACATGGTCGGCGTTATAAGTTCAAGCGCCGTGGCCACCAAATAGGATTTTGCCCTTTTTTAAATTCGTGTACATGCTTTTTTGTTGTGTTTTTGAGTTTGTGAGTTTGTGTGTTGTACAGAGACTTATTTATTTATTTATTGCTGAAGGAGATAAAAATGAAAAAGGATATAAAAGAAGAAAGTAAAGTAAGTTTTGAGTATATATTCTTTTTCCATTTTAACCTTTATAATTTATTTTCTTTTGACTTTAGTCTCTTATAGTATTTTTTAACACCAATAGCTCTTCTAGGTTTGCAATGCTACTACTAGGATTTGTTTTTGTTTTAACATTGTTGGTCCTTAAATCGTTTAAAATTTGTTTTATATGTAATGCTTAATATTATTTAAATTATGTAATGTCCTTTTTTTTACCCCTAAATGTGTTGATTTATTTAATAAATGAAAACAATTAGAAAAGGGTAGGGCACAGTTGATCCTATAACTTGCATGATGAGGAAGTTTGTTTTTGAGCTGAGTTATGAGTTTTGAGTTATATGGTGAAAAACTAACCTTGCAGCACTTTTGCTATAACATGAGCCTATGGCTTGGCACTGCACCTGGTGCTTTAACAAAACATCAAGAAATTGATCTATTGGGGTTTCCGCGACAAAAATTAAAATATCAAAACCCATCCAAGTATCAAAGTATCAAACAACCCATTCATATACGTTCATCATTATAAAGAGAGAGATCTTGAATCATGAGTCCCACATCCACGAAGTGATTCGTTACTTCGTCCTTAATCATAGGTCTGCACGATATATTTTATCAAAATGAAATCATTGTTGTGGTTGATCTCTAGAAATAACATGTCCGTAAGCGTAGAATTTATAAACACAAATCTTCAACTCATTTCATATCCCACTCAATTAAAGTCAAAAAAATCTATATCTACAACAAAACTACATATTAGCATGAATGTAGAACTATACTAAAAAAATAAATAAATAGATAAATAAATACGCATGTTTAGGGCGATCTATTAACGCATGTAGCAGAGGTGCCTTCCTATTGAAGATGGCGTTTACCCATTTTCATGCTTACTTTGGGTCCGGGTGCATCTGGTCGAATTTTCAAAATTCCATTGTTCATGGTTATCGTATAAGTTTGTATGATTTTTTTCATAGTTAAAAAAGCAATTATGATTTATTGCTTAAAAAACTGTTAAATTATCAAAGCTACATTAAAACATTCATAGTGGCTTAATTTTGTGTAACCTGGTGATAAGAAGTTTGTTCGCAGATTGTGTTACATTAGTTTGTACATTTACACTGTGTTCTTTAGATTTTTTTAGAGGGAGGAAATGAAATGGTAGTAAAGTACAGAGAGGTAAAGGAAAGTAAATGAGTTATTGGTTTATTTTGGTGTTCTCAAGTCGTGTGGAAAGTAGAGAAAAATAATGGAAGTTCCAAAATTCTCATTATCTGTACTTGCAAGAAAAAAGTCAAACAAATGCAATTTTACTACATTGACCTTTAAAACATAATTACATGATAAAAGGATAAGGGACAATTTAGTAATTTTATATAATCAACACTCTCTTTCCTTTGTCTCCATCCCAAAAGTGGGCAGGACATTACGGCTCTAAAATACATCAAATCCCCCTTCATTTACAGTTCACTCCTTTTGTTTTCCTTTCTCAAAATATGCTAGAGAACACATAATTTTTTTTATTTATTTCCCTTCCCTTCATTTTCTTTCCTTGTACCCAACTTTAGAACACACTGTTAGCATACAATTGTATATTACCTAAAAATTTACGAAATGAAATGTCTTAATATGATTTAGATGAGAATGACCTTCTTACATTATATATAGTTTAGATTTAGGTTAGATAGCATAACATGTCATATTTAGTTTTAACATACAATTGTATATTACCTAAAAATTAAAAAGGCTAGAAAGCTTGTCCCCCACCAACTTTATCCCTCCCCCATCTTTTTTTCTTAAAATTTTTCGCCAAAGGGTATTTGAGTCATTTGACTCTTTCTATTAATTCCACCCAAACTTAAAACGCAAATAATTTTCAAACGATAAACTTTTATAAATATTTCATCATAATTTTTAAAATTCATTTCTCTTTAATGTGATATGTATTTTGATATATAAAGCGGAACTTTTTTCTTTATATTTCAAGTGGGTTATGATTTTCTTGAAATTTTTGGCATATTCGACCCAAGTTTTGTCTAATTTACACGTTGAATTACGCCAAATTTAAAACACGAAAGTTGTAGTTTTTTGGCCGTACCTTACTCAGAAATTTGAGTCGCTCAATTTTGATATGATATGTGTGAGATATCACATTTTAAAAATCACGTTTTAAACATATCTAGTGCACATAAAATGTTTGATAAAATGCCAAAAAAATATTTTTCTTGTAAAAGTACATTTAAATGCACTAATTTATGTACCACAATACATTTTTTTGTTACTTTTAGCTCTTTTTAACTCATGAACAAAGAGTAGTGATGAACATTATGATTTTTAGACAACTAATGAACATTATGATTTTTTTTTGGAAAACTGATAAACAAATGAACATTATAATTTTTTTAAGAAAACTGATGAACTGATGAACATCATGATTTTTTTGTTAAAAAACTTATGAACAACGTAATTTAACTTATGAAAATTGTGATATAACTGATGAACAAAATTAAAGAAAACTTCTAAGCATTGTGATAAACTGATAAACAACTCTTTTTATTGATGAATAACACTTTTTATTTATGAATAACATTTTCTATTGATGAACAAATGAACAGCTTTTTTTATTGTTGAACAACACTTTTATATTGATGAACAACACTGTGGGAAACTAGAAGGAGGGGGGGGTTGAAAAGTTTACCGACTCGTTTTCATTAGTTATAAAAAATTTCTCTTTGAAAAACTTAGATTCAATTGTAGGTGAAATCAAGCAACACCAATATGAACACAGCACAACACTAACACTAATATGTAATAAGTAAGTAAAGAGAAGAGATGGAAAGATCAAACCAAGAATACGAGATTTATAGTGGTTCGGTCACAAAGCTCTTCTTCGCCCTACTCCACTCCCCGAGTATCCGACTCGAGAGTTATAGCACTATATCAACAAGACTCCCTTCAGGCGGATAAAACCGTACAACGTCGCTTACGTTATTTTCTGACACTAAGCTAGATATCGAGTACTAATCTTAGCTAGTACCAATCTACCACGATCCACTTGATCCTTACTTCACTCACGATCTACACGATCCTCACGATCTACACTTGATCCACATGATCCTCACACTTTACACTAGATCCACGTGATCTTCACACAATCTACACGATCTTTACAAGATCCACACAATCCTCACAATCTACTCTTGATCTACTTGATCAATACTAAATCACTCAACACACAAGAGATCCTCAAGATCTCAACAAGATCACAATGATCAACACAACAACTAAGAAATACTAAAACACTTGATGTATGTCAAGATACAATCAAGTTGACAACTAGTAATGCAAGTGCACTACTCTATGACACCAACACCTTGTATCTTCTTGATACTTTGTGTTCTTCTCTTGACTAGTAGAGGTATGTAGATGATTCTTGGTTGGATGGAATAATCACTCTTTAAACAAAAGAAAACTAACTAATGATCAAAGGAGAGTTTAGATGATTGAGGATATAACTACATAAAATAAAGTGTGTGTGGGATGGCCAAAATCTGAGAAATGAAGTGGTATTTATAGAATCTGAAAATTTGGCCGTTATAAAGGGACGGTACCACTAATTTTCCAGACAAAAACGCTCCAATTTTTGTCTTTAGTGGTGAATTTTATTTGGGGGAGTTTGGAGCTGGTTTGGGTAAAAACTAGCTGTTGGGGAATTTTCAAAATGAATTTTCTTTAATAAAACATTTCTTTATAATTCAAAAATAATTTGTAAAATGTATTTTTGAAAAGTAAGTTTGTCAGGCTAAAAATGTGAAGATTAAAACACAAATTCACTTCTTTGATCATTGGTCAAGTTGTAAATTTGTTTGTTCATACCTAGAGTGATTAACGTAGAAGTCAGATATATCGACTAAAAACTTGTGTATGTTAATTTTGACGTAAGATGTTTTTAAATTTGTTATCATCAAAATATAAAGATATCGAAAGATGAGAATAACGCTTTTAGACATTATTTGCATCAACAAACACTTTTTATTGATGAACACATAAATAACTTTTTTTATTAGCGAACAAATGAACAGCTCCTTTTATTAATGAACAACACTTTTTATTGATGAACAATATTTTCAATTAATGAACAAAGTATACGATGATGAACAATATTTTTTATTGATGAGCATTGTGATGTAACTGATGGACAAAATTAAAGAGAACTGATGAACAACATTTTTTATTCATCAACAATACTTTTTATTGATGAACAAATGAACATATCTTTTTATTGATGAACAATATTTTTTATTGATAAACGGTACTTTCTTTTGTTAGAAAACTGATGAACAACATGACTAACCTGAACCACATTGTTAGTGTGAGATAATCTATATATATATAAAGAATGAGTTCCCATATTGAATGTGAGCATTAATGGTATGAGCCAAGAAACTCAAATATGTGGTTGAAGCTAATGAATTAAGTACATTCGTAGCTTATTTAAAAGCTTTTAAAAGCTTATTTAAAAGCTTTTAAGAGCTTTTAAGGATAAGTTAATAAATTCGTTAATCAAGAGCTCCATTTAAAAGCTTTTAATGGCTTTCAGAAACAAAAGGTCATGTAATTAAAAGGAGTGACTTTAGTTAGTCTTTTCATATTCATGAGTTACGTAAGCGCATTCAAGTATAAATAAGTGTCCATCCAACAACATCATCAGACCAACAAACTTTTGATTCTAGCACACAGCCTATATCTGTATCACTTCAGCCAAACAGAATACAATAACAAAAAGATCTCAGCTGATTTATTTTTCGTGGTAATCATAGATAAATCAAGACCTTTGTAGGTCTGACACACGAAATAAAACACATCATCGATCTAAATTTGTGAAGCTTAGCTTCATTTTATGTACGAAACAGAAAGATAAAGAAAATACAAATCGGTTATTTCTTTTTTCTTGGTTCGATCAAGCGAAACACAAAACAAAAATTATCACCTACCCGATACCAGTCAATGAGAAACAAAACAGCCAATTTCATCCTTCATCAGATTCGGTTGTCAAAACAAAAGAACAATAATGCATGTAGAACCTACCCGAGACCCTCCGAAGGATCTTGAAGCCATTAGAAATTGAAGAAATGGTCTAAGATAAGGTTGTGTCCTTGGTCGATTGAGGAAGAAATCATTGATGGTTTGTGTGATTTATATTTAGGAGTTGTGGATGTGGTTTATCAAATGAAGAAAGAGATAAAAATTGTTCTAGGTTGCTGCGTTTTTAACGAGTGTGAAGAGACGGGGACGGACTAAAATATGAGAGCGTGTAGGGTTAGGATGAAAATGTGAGAAGTGATTAGGTTTTATCACTTTAAAACCGGGTATATCACTTGGAAGTTTGGATCGCATTCATGGGGCTGGGCTTTTGCTGGGCTTATTGTCATAATCCAATTTGATGGGCTGAAATTTACGTGTATTGTTTAGGTGAACACAATGCGTTTTTTTGACTTTAATATTCAAAAACCGTTCTTATACAAGGAAAGTTTGACAACCAACAATATCATATTTCATTAACTATCCTATAAATCATATTTATTTGGTGTGTTTTAATATCATTAATGACGGACCATTCAAATTTAATATTCAAAGGTATTGGCGTTTCAGTTTTTTTTATAGACTCTCCATTTACAAAAGAATTTGAATTCGTTTTGTTTATAAAAGGTTTGACTTGTTTGGTATTTACGAAATAAATATTCATGGAAATTTATTTAATGTAATTACTACTTTATTTTATGCAACTCTTTATACACACTATATGTATATTCTAAATGAAAATCGTTAAGTTGTGAATAAGCTTAGCTAGGTTGGTTTGTTACAAATGTAAAAGCTTATAAATGATTTTCTTATATAATCCATAAGTTATTCAAGTTTATTTGAACAACCAAATTAAAATTTAAATTTAAGTGAGACTATGAATCAAACATATAATGTTTTTAAATTTCTTTGTAAACTCATTTTTCCTCATGTTACTAACTTTTTATAAACTTTGTTTTCTAAATCACATCACTTAACACAGATAACGATATTGGCTTTGTTTTTATCATATCATTTGAAGTTGCACTATTTTGTAGCTTCATTTCCCATTGAGTTTCACAACAAACACTATGAGGTATGTTTTCATCTTCATTGGACTGTTATGAAGTTGTATGTTTATTTGTTCATGCTATGTATTCAATTAGGGTAAACCGGAGAGTAAAATCAACGATTTGATGGGACACATGATGATTGAAGTTAAGAGTATATACAAAAGAAATCAACGTGTCAACATAACTCGATCACTTTTTACCCGAAATAAAAGCATCATTAACACATGGCCAACAAAGCCCGTGCATCGCACGGGCCATGCTGTCTCGTAACCATAAAAGATAAGTTCCAGTCAATCCTATATTTCACATATTGACCTTTTTACAAGTGGTGCACTGAATTTTTGTGTCTACAGGGACCTTTTTACAAATGTACCCGGTAGACCCCCTTTAAGAATGACACTTGATTTAAATTTACTTTTACTTTAACCAAATAAATGTACATAAAGTGAGTAACTAAAAGTGATAACAATACTACACAACTATTAGGATTGTCAGTGGGAGGTCGAGGGATCAGTTGAGCCACTGTGGTGTTTCGGTTTAGGATCGGTCGAGCAAGGAGCGATTTGTAATTTGGTCGAATTTACGATCGAATCCATACACACAAATTCAAGCNTTTTTCTTTAAACTTTACCACTTTACAAACTTATAAATACAAACCTAAAACACACTTCTAAACACACAATTTCAAACACAATTCTCTCAACAACTTCAAACAAAATAAAACAAAATTATGGCTTGTCATCTCCCTTATACCATCGAACAAATGCAAGCGTATATTCAAAAACAATGCGATCAATACGATGCGGCTCGACAACAACTATTGTCGAAGTTATCCAACAGTTTGACCTCACGAAGGCAAATAAACAATGTTTGAGACAACGATACGCGGAGTGCAAAGACATTTCTGTGGAAAGAAAAGCTGTGATTGACCAATTTTTGAACGATGAAGCCAAGAAAGACGCCATTAGTGACACGTTGTGGGGTGTGTGTCACAGATACAGTACCAAATTAGCAACAAAATCCGTTGGAGTTATTAGGAAAACAAAATTGTTGGTTCTGTATCACAACATGGGGTAGGTGAATCCACTTCATCTGGGCAGGTGCATCTACTTCATCTGATTTTGAGCAACAACATCATTAACCTTAGCTGACTCAAATTGGGCTAGGTTATGCAGATGAGGCAGTTAATGAGCATGGCTTAACTGCAAGCCAGCATTATCAAATGATGTGTGATGAACAGGCATTAAAGAGAATTTAAAGCAGAGCAAGCAAAGCTTCAACAAGAGTGGGATGCCAAACTCAAGAAGGACGAAGCAGAACGGGCAGCGTTCATTGAGGAATTTTCTGGGTACAGGTCTCCTTCGTATGATTCTGCATGCGGGGAGTACTCGGATTAAGATAGGTTTATGTAGTTCGTATCGTAGTGTATTTCAGTTCGTATGTTTTTATTTCCGTATCGCATTCATTGGTTTATGCAATATTTTTTTTATTATTAATTAAGTTTAAATTTGTTGTTTGGTCGTCCCACTGTGGCAGCTTGGACGTCGTCATGTCGTCGGATAGAGAAAGCTGATGTGCCGTAGTTGTCGCAAGTCACCACTGTGACAAGCCTATACACAATAATTGTTTTGAAACTTTCAAACAAAATGAAATATTATGGTACTTTGCCCGGTCATACGTCATGATATATCCTTGTATAAAACCTTAAGCAACAATAGTGTCCATTGTCCAAAACCCCTTTGCGTTAACTAACAACCAGCACTCACAAATTTTTTGTTAGCATAGAGTACACTTCACCCCAGTCAACTACTCCATCGTACCACCACCGTACAACCACTACCACCACACTCGTCGGCGTTCCAGCCACCATAAAATGTCACGAAAACCACTCCTCATCCTTATAGCTCTTGTTTCATCCTTTTTAACTTTACTTAAGTCTGAAAGAATATTTTGTGTAACACTTTTTGCGTTTATAGCATGTGTTTTAAAACAAATCATAACATTCCTCCATATCCCTAATAAAAACCATCGTCTCGTTGCCATGTCAGTGATACACGAATCGTCTAATCAGTTGGAATTTGTTAAATTATTTCATGAATGACGAAGATGATGATGGATAGGATTGATGATGATGATGACGGATCAAATTGACGCTAATGACGAATCATTTTTGGATATGAGATTGGGATGAGAACTAAAGAGAAGAGAGAGATGAGGAATAAAGAATTGTTTGATTTAGGGGTGCTTGGTTAAGGGTTTTAGATGGTAAGTAATGGTAATGATATTCAAGATAGTGCTTGGTTTCCTATAATGCAATGGTCTATTACCCCAAAGTGGGTAATACTCCATTCCTCCACAATTTGAGGGTAATGCTAAGGAATGCTTATTATATTCGTTAGTATTCCCTTTCCTTTTCCCATTACCATTACCCATTTTAAACCAAGCATGCCCTTAGAGCATTCACAGTGGTAACACGAGTTATACTTTAACTCAGCGCCACGTCAGCTTTAACACTTTCACATTAACTCACAAAAAAACACCCACAACAATAACTCAACCTTAACTCAACATTTGGGTCACACTTTTTCTTCTTTTCCAATAATTTAAACAAAATACAAATTAAAACAAATTACATTTTTATCAAACAAATAACTAAAAATAAAATTTATTTACATTTTTATTTAAATAAAAAAAAGAAAAAAAAAATCTGTATAAACCCACAAGGACCAAACTGCAAATACACAAAACCTCAAGGACTAAAAGAAAAATATATATATATATATATCATCTTCAACCTATCGACACACACACACACACCTGCACAAACACACACCTGCAACACACACTAAAACACACACAAAAACCCACCAAAAATCATTTAACGCCGCGTTACTGGCTTCACGCAGCGTGAAGCTTTAACGTTAATAGTGTCCACGTAGGATTTAACGCAATCCGGCGCATTGGTAACGTGTGTTTAACGCACGTTAAAGAGTGTCCACGTAGACTTAACGCAAGTGTAGCGTTACCAGTGAATGCTCTTAGTGTATAGTAGGGATAAAGATATTTTATCAACAAATGACGAAGATATTTTATTTATTTATTTATTTTTATCCAACGGTTAATAAAGCATTTTAGACTTTTTAAAATATTACCTATATATACTAATTGGCTTGAGGCCATTAAAAAATTATTTATTTTGGGCCTATTTTTTTGGCTGTTTTTAGCCCATCTTTGTCCTTCTCTACTATATACAATACACATGCAGACAAAAACAAATTTAATATTCGGTATTGAATAAATATTGCCTTTTTTCTTGGACTTTCAGTGGGCTGAATCTGGTCCAATCCTCACGCTACTGAATTTGGTCCTAGACCAGCTGACCATGTACGTTTATAAACATATACAAAATTACAAATTACTGTATTTAATGACAACTTACAAATATATTATTAAAAAAACTTATACTAATTGGCTTGAGGCCATTAAAAAATTATTTATTTTGGGCCTATTTTTTGGGCTGTTTTTAGCCCATCTTTGTCCTTCTCTACTATATACAATACACATGCAGACAAAAACAAATTTAATATTCGGTATTGAATAAATATTGCCTTTTTTCTTGGGCTTTCAGTGGGCTGAATCTGGTCCAATCCTCACGCTACTGAATTTGGTCCTAGACCAGCTGACCATGTACGTTTATAATTATAAACATATACAAAATTACAAATTACTGTATTTAATGACAACTTACAAATATATTATTAAAAAAACTTATAACCAATCTAAAAAAAATTAATAAATAAATTAAAAGATATGCAAAACGACAAAAATATTGGAGCATTACGTGCCATGACATACCCAAGTTACTCATTCAGGGCCTACGGGCCAAATCACTATAACAAACCTCCACAACTAACCCCTCACTCACAAATAACCCCAACTTACTCAGGTCCCACCACTTACAACTTATTTTCAAATGTGTGTTTAAAAAAAATAATAATAAAAGTAAAAATAGAAAAAAAAATCTGACATTTTTACCCTTGCTGTGCAGACGGCGAGGGTGCAAATGGCTAACAATGAGGAAGGGTCACTATGTCATGGCTAACTATGGCAAGGTTGCTACGGTTGAATTGCAAGGCATAACAAGCCCACACCGTATGCTCTTATCTGAATAGACTTAACTGTAACTCAAACATAAAATAATGTAAGAAACAAAATATCGTTTTTCTATGACAATTGCAATGCCACACAAACTATAAATAAAAAAGTTCTCAAAAGCCCCGTCGCAACGCGGCGGGTACTATATCCCTTGTTTTGACTAAATGACGCCCCCACCACATTGAATATTCTTATTTGCCACTGTCATTTACTAGCATCTTTATTTAAAATTTATATCCGTAATAAAATAATTATAAATCTGAAAATATTATTCACTAATTAATATCATGTAATAGTCATATTATAATGTTGTTAGGAAATTTAGTCTTTATTAGGTTGTGTGTATATATATATATGGACATCGATTGCATTTTCTCACCATCTAAATTCTCCCCTTTCTAGTCGTTTTCATAGTGTAGCTATGGCAAAAGTTATCTCGCTTTGTATTATTTCCATTCTTTTCTGCATTTCAGGTATAATTTTCTGCATTTTCTTTTCAATCAAATACAATCAAGATTTATCTTGTATAAATATGGACAAATCATGCCTTTCATATTTTTTGCTTGCTTTGTTAGCGAATACCTTTTGCTTGTTTATGAAATTATAAAACCTGCATAACTACATTTATGGGTGGCAATTCGGGTCGGGTTCGGGTTGCCAGGTTGGCGGGTCAGAAAACCTCAACCCGAACCCGACCCATTTAAATCATCGGGTCAGGCACGTCAACCCTAACTTGTTTACACGTAACCCGAACCTAACCCATTTAACACGTGTATATACTTGGGTTGACGGGTTAAATAAGTTACACGGGTTGAATATGTTAAACGGGTTTCGGGTTGACCCATTTAACCCGTTTTTTGTAGGGATGGCAACGGGGCGGGGAATGTCGGGGATTGTACTTACCATCCCCATCCCCGTTTTCCACTCACACTCCTCATCCCCGTCCTCATCCCTATCGGGGAATTGATTTACATCCCCATCCCCGTCCCCAATGGATATCGGGGATCCCCGTGGGGATTCGGGGATTCTCCACCCTTATGAAATAACATAAAAAACCCACCAACTCGTCGAAAATATAAAGATTTTTGTCTCATAAAGTACTTCAACAAACGCGCATCGCACATAGTTAGATTAATTACAATTTTAATTCAACTCTAAAGCATCGTAAACATTATAATACCACATAATATAAAAACAATATGTATGGGAAAAAATAATTAAGTAATATGTAATTGGTACTTCTACTTCAAATTCTAAATGTGTTTGTTCTAATAAATATCACATATGCATATTAACATACATGTTGATACTCATAAACACATGTACATGTACATATACAAGTTAACCGAGTATGGATAAACTATATAAATTTTAAATAATTATACACTAGAAAGATCGGGGTTCGGGGCCGGGTTCGGGGATTTATGTTATCCCCATCCCCGCCCCATCCCTGGTTTAAAATTTCAGGGGATTCCCCATCCCCGTCCCCATCCGCGGTCAACTCGGGGATTCCCCAGTCAAATCGGGTTTGGGGATCGGGTCTCCATCGGGTACGGATTTTTTTGCCATCCCTAGTTTTATGTACAAAAGTTAGCACATTACACGAGTTAAATGGTTAAACGGGTTAGCGGGTCGACCCGTTTAACCTATTTAACCCATATAATTAAATATAAATAAATTTTAGTTTAAGAAAAAATCTTAAACGGGTTGGCGGGTCGACCCGTTTATTTTATTCCCAACCCGAACCTGACCTGTTTAATAAACGGGTTAGATATGTCAACCCAAACCTGACCCGAAATCTATTTAGCTCAACCCGAACCTGTTAATTCTCGTGTCGGTTTCAGGTCGGGTTTCGTGTCGGATCAGAAATTGCCACCCCTAACTACATTACTTAATATCCTTTGTGATTTTTCCATGTGATTAACTTTACAATGTTTCATCCTTTGCGTTCTCTTTTTCAACAACTTTTAATCTCGATAATGCAAAGGTGTATCACGGTTATTCAAGATATATGACTTGAAACTAATCAAAGTTCACAATATCGTACGTTCTTTTTGCATTTTATTTCCTAAATTATGTATATTACTAATTACTAACTCATAAAAACAATATTCGATATTTTAACAGCGACTAAAGGTTATTGTATCATTTGTATGTAACAATAAAAACCACATGCACTAGAGGGACAATATGTTTTTTAGCTGTACCTTTTTTTACATGTATTAAAAATATTATGTCTTTCAACTAAGTTATAACCTTTTTGTTGAAATAAATTGCAGGAATAGTGTCGGTGAATGCGAATGAAGAGAATGTAGCTCAAGTGCAACCAACAGACACATGTAAAAAAATAATGAGATCATGCCAAGCCAAGACATGTTGGGATGATTGTTGCGATACTATCTGCAAACAACAATATGATGATGCAGCAGGTGGGGCTTGTGTGATTTCAGTAGCTAACCTTTGGGTATGCGAGTGCACATATCAATGTCCTTAAAATATGAATGTTTACGATTACAATGTAATAAAGACAAAAAACAACTTAATGTATTCAATTTTACTTTTCTTGGAGTTAAAGACCTGGTGATCATTGCGTCTTGATGATTAACATTTGAATCAATTTTATCTCGAAAAAATGGCCCATGGTATTTATTCATATATATATTTGGATGAATAGCAACATACCCTAAATTTAAAGGTTCGTGAGAAGCAAGAACATTATTTGCGCGCTCGTCATAGTATTAGTGTGTTCCTTTCAGACAAGAAGGAGAAATGCTATAACCTCTTATACATCTATCCTACTTATTTTACTAATTGTCGCGGAGTCATTTCTTTTACCCAGTGTGGCGTCTTTGGCGTCCTTAACCCCAATAAGGACCAGCGATTCATCCTACGTATAATGAAGGTTCAGTGGTTTCATCCTGCCTTTGACTCATCAGGGGACGACCTCAAATAGTGTGGTGCCATGTCAAGTCATCTACCTGTAGCACCTACCACACCTTTACCATTGGCGACTCCAACAAGACCAACAAGATAAACCAGGAAGCCTCGCATTCATCACACTTTCAAATAGAACCGGGCCTTGAAGAATTTGGTTCTTGACATTCTCCCACAACCAATTCATGCACAACCTCGTGCATGGTCATTCGCCTCAGCGATTCTTTGGTCGAAGCGAGTAGCGACTACCTTCCTGGCTTAATTGGACATTCGACTTTTGACTCTTTGGGTCGTAGCGTGTAGCGATTACCTTCCTTTTTTTTGGTAAAAGGTCAAAGACTCGGTAAATATATTACTCCAAAAAACGTTTAAGTACAAAGGATATGGGTGAATCCCATATCTCAGCCCGTTATATAGGCGGAAAAGCTTACATAACAAGATACTTCCTATTCTCTAAACAAGAAAATAAACCACTACTCAAAAGATAACAACAGACTCCTATGAAAATAAAATTACTTCATACCGAGGCCTTGGAGCTTGATACCATACGTGTCATAAAAAGCATCCAAATTCCCTGGAAGATCGTATACCTAATCCGCATACTCATCATAATCATCTTCACGATAATGACCACCACCAAATAGGTTCATTGACTCATCAAAAGTGTTCAAAACATCCTTTTCATCACTCTCGGAATCAACAATCTCTCCCACCTTAAATAATGGGTCAACCCTCTTAGTAGAAGAAGTAGACGGGTAATCCTTACTATTACCCGGATAATCAATCTTTTTAATAGAATTACCATCACCATCCACAAGAGTAGCTTTCCCATCAATAAGTAGCTTTTCAAGCTCCCCAAATTTCTCAACAATAGGTGTAGAGCCAACCTCGTTAGCTTCCATTGAATAACTCACAGGCCTTTCATGCAATGCATTTCTAGTCTTTGGGGATTCATTCCTCTTTTCTTCCATTGTACGACCAGCATCAACATCCATATTCACTTCCTTAGTAGGAATACCAAAATCATCAGTATCTTCCATACTAAGGACATCAAACATATTGGATGTAGCAACCTTCGTTCCACTCGTACTAGGCACATCAGTAGCCTTTGTCTTAATGATATCCACTTTCTTGGGTTCAGGAGGAGGCGCTTTGGGTCGATACTGAAGTTGCTTACCCACAACAGGCTTAGTATAATCTCCTTTACTCGGATTAGTTTGACTAGCATTCTTCCTTCCTTTTGGATTAGTCAATTACTCTTGTTGGGCCAATCCAGTGCCCAATAGTCTTCAACTAGGATATGAGTTAAAATACCCTAAGTGTAAATTGGTCCCTAAATAGAAAGTGGTATTCAGGGAGTCATCTTCAAAAAGTTCTTCAGAGTCTAAGAAAATGCTTAACACAACCTGATCCGGAACACAAAGAGTGAAGGTGAGAACCAATAAGAAGATGATGGTGTGAGTGAGTGAGTGAGTGAGTGAGTGATGACAATAACTCACTGACTACCTGAAGATCTTCTCAACACTGAAGACATTCTAAAACTTAGATACTTTTGAAAAGTATCCGAGTCACTGAAATATAAGCGGGAACTTTCATGGAAAGATAAGCGTAAAACACTTATCAAAAGGTAAAAAAAAAAGTACCAAAGTTGGTATAAAATGTAGAAACAGCTAACAACACTGTTTAAAAAAGTAAGGTTAGTCATATTCTAGGAATAGAAGGATTATCTTACCCCATGGATTTTCATATGATACTTGCCTATAAATAGGAATGTTGTAAATGAATAAATCTTATATTTTGTAATAAAAGTTATAACCGTTTCAAAAACTCATTTATTACCCCAAATAGAACTAAGTCCCTAAATAGAAAGTGGTATTCAGTTGATATAACATAGTTCTTACTTAAACGAATACTTAGGTTTTCGTTTAAGTTTAGTGTGTTGATCACACCATACATTGTCATTCAACCTAGATTGTTATTCAATAAACAATTTAGTGTAAATTCTTTGATATAATCTAATAAGAAATTAAATGTTGAAAAACTCTTTGTGCTTTATATATACGTTTAGATATCTTGTTATTGTATAAACTTACATTATTATGAAATGATTTGATTAGTTAATTGTAGTTTATATTTTGTAATCAACTAAAAGGGAACAACAAGATTCAGGTAACTTAAGATCCGGTGTGCAACGAGTGTCATCCCTATTTGGATTACTCCATTACTCCTTAGCTTCCATCGAGTGTGATATTGTGTACTTAACACGACATCATGTTATCCTCAACAACATACCTAGAGACCTCTCATGCGATCTTTGCGCAACCAACACTTTCAAGAACTTTGGGAAAGCGAATTTGGTAACTCTGGTTCAGCCTGACTTGACTCTAATACCACTTGTTACAGAGTCATTTATTCAACTCCACGTACCTTAACCCGATACGGACCAGCCATCTGTCCCACGTATAATAGAGGTTCATTGGTTTTGTCTTGCCTTGGACTCATTAGGGTAGCGACCCCAACTCTCTACAATTGTGGGTACCATGTCGAGTTCTCTACTCGTGAGACATACTACACCTTTATCTTTGAGATGCTCCAAAAAGTCCAATAGGATAAACCATAAACCCTCACATCCAGCACGCTTCCAAGCAAAACCCAACCCTTTATAATTTAACTCATGACATTATCCTTAAGTGTTAATCATCTAAGAGTGAGGGAGAAAGTGGTCCATGTTTATAAGTTTATAGATGATTGACGACTAAGTAGCAAGACAATAAGTAGGAGGATGTGTAGAATGACACAACATTTCCGTAAAAGAAATGAGTTATAATATATATATTTTTTGTTTCTAATTCACGAGACACTTCACAGTTTTTATAAACTTTTTAAGAGCATTCAGGTCATGGTGACAACCACCGCACGCAACTTAGCGCACGTCACATCACCATATATACTCTTTGATCACCCCTGATGACTTTACCCTACAATAATCACTGCAACCATTTACCATTTTTTGGAATAATTATTTGTTTTCTCGGCTTCAGGACCATGAGATGCTCAACAAGAGCTCACCACCACATCGCTGCAATTGCATGGCCGAGCCACAAAATCTAAATTAAATTCACAAAAACTAAACCAACTTCACGTATATGGAAGTACACGCAAAAACTAATAATATATGTGAATTTAATTGATGTTTATATGTGATTTTACAATAATAGGATTTAGTCATGAATAATTCACCATACACATGTGTGAATATTACAACTTTAGCTTCAAGTTTATAATATAAGCTCTAGCTTTAGCTCAAAGTTCAACTAATTTCGTCAAGCACATCCTTGCTTAATCAATCATGTGCACAGTCTTCAAAACTACTTTGTACATTACACATAAAACAATGAAACTACTTTGTACATTACACATAAAACAATGCTCGAATATAGCTCTTGAAAGAGGAAATGACAATTTTATGCTAGCAAAAAATGTATTAAGCCATTGATAAGGGTCTAAATGAGTTGAGTTGAGCCAAGTATTTTCAAGCTCGAGCTCGACTCGAATATTAAAACTGGAACTCAAATGTCTACTCGAGCTTGGTCGAGCTTTCGATTTCAAGCTCGAGCTGCACTTGTCATAAAAAACTTGAGCTTGAAACTCGAATCGAGCTTGATTATTTTCTCATGTCAAGCTCGAACTCGATGAACGATCAGTATATCAAGTTTGATTTTATTCGGTTTTTGTGAAAATTAAAAAACAAAAGAATACATGTATATAAAAGGTAAAAATGAATATTAATTGAAGCTCAGTAAAACTCGTGAGTTTCACAAGCCGAGCATCATCGAGCTCGAAGTCGACTCGAAAATAGGCTCGAGTAGCTCGAGCTTGACTCATTTAAATCGAATCGATTTTGAGTAATTTACGAGTCAATCTCAAATAGCTCGCGAGTTGTCTCGTCTGGTTTACACCCATAATGTTAGACAAGGGCTATGTGCCAACGGTTCGGTAGAAAGACTTGGGCTGGTGTTAATTAAAGTTTCAGAATATTTAACCAATATGCACTCCGGGTTTATGAAGTGTATTTTCTTGAACACTTGCGCGCATACTTTGTAGTTTGGATCGTGATTTCATTGTCATCCATATATTGAAACATGTTATTAGAAAAGAAAGGCTTTGCTCATAAATAAAGAAAAAAACAGGCTTTGAATAAACATGAAAGGGCCGACCTTCAGTTCATACCAACATACCAATTACCAAATGGTCAACAATGCAGCACTAAGCTGCCACACATTACCTATTATACGAATCAATATCAGCATATAAGAACTGCTTATTCCGACATCGATGGATGTTATTACACAAAAGGTTCAACGGATCATTAGCATCCCTCGAGTACTATTAGGCCTTACCAAACCGCTGCTTGAAATATGCAAGCATTGGTTCTTTTGGAAATTCAAATTTTGGAGGTAAAACTTCTTTAACAACTTGACAATTGATGATGTTATCAGCCCATTCAGTTATTTTCGGAAACTTGTCATTTGCGACTATTTTAATTTCCGTAATATCTTCAATCATTCCAAGCCAATAGGCAATGTAAATAGCTGCAATATCAACAATGTTAATCTTGTCACCTCCAAAAAACTTTGTACCCTTTCCTTGAAGTTCATTTTCTAGTATTTGGAGTTTCTCATGAGCTTCAGCAAGTGTCTGTTCGTCTTCAACGTTACCAAAAACCTTCAATGTTGCGGGAATACACTGAACAAACCATATAGCACACACAAATCAGTTTTGTATTTTTTTATCACATAACTATTTGGACAGATCAATCGGCTTTTGCCGAATGATCACTCATTTCCAGCCCAGGAATGCACCAATTAGAATGTTATTGCTAAAGCTCGGCAACAGCAAATATGACGAAAAATATGTTTATTCGAGAAACTGATTAAAAGATGATCTTCCAAAGGATGGACAATAAAATATATTACTTAACAGTACATGTGTGACCACGATTTGATCCAAGTTGTATATAAATTAAAGCACTACTTACAAAATACATCAGTAATAAAATTTTGTTGTTAAACACAGAAGTTGTCAAAGTAATATGTTACCATTTCACAAAATTTAGACGAGTCGTAATAGCAGTTTCAAACATTTATTAAAAACAAATAAAAATTCTTAAAAATTTATATAAATACACCAATATTTCTCCTATAAGTACTCCAATATTTCACTATATTTATACGCTTTTCTCCGTCTCTAACCCAATCTTTATTTATATACTCAAATTTTTACAACTCAAACAAATTGATTCCATCAAAAGGACTATTAATGTAGTGTTGTTTAATTATTAAAGAAATGGATAATTCCAAAAATACCACAGTTCCTCTTTGCTTTTGCTTTTCTAGAAGAAATCTTTTCTTCTTCCGAAACTAGGCCAGAGCTACCTGTAAAATTGGTCAACTACAACCAGCTAGTGACAAGTATAACTTTACGGATTACAAGTTAGGGCAACTAGTGTACTTTTTGGCAACTAATGTACTTTTTGGGCAACTAGTGTACTTCATGTCGGACAAGTGGCTACACATGATTGGGTAGTTCAAAATTGCCCAGTTGCCTCGGGTATTTTCGGAAGGAAAAAAAATTCCGTCTAAAAAAGAAAAAGCAAAGGGCAACTGGAGTATTTTTGAAATTATATCTTAAAGAAAATTTAATTTTAGTATAAAAAAAAAAAAAAAAAAAAAAAAAAAAAAAAAAAAAAAAAAAAAAAAAAAAAAAAAAAAAAAAAAAAAAAAAAAAAAAAAAAAAAAAAAAAAAAATGCCGCAATCACCATTAAACTTAGTCTAAGTTAGAAAAGAAAATAAAATCACAATATCAAGCATTCAAGTATATCTATACTACACATAAAGCATGAATGACTCACTCTCCAAAATTTTAAGACTTACAAGAAATTAAGCATGGTTTAAAAAACTTTAATTCACCCAATTTTCAGAATTACAACAAAGTAAGCATATTGTGCAACAAAATAAAGCGTGGTGTCATTTTAAGATCAAAATTTTATCAAACAACATTAATGCTATTAAAGCACCACTTCACCAAAAATTACAACCATTTAAGCACAATGTAAAATAGCTGCAATCAATTTTCAGATTTACAACAAAATAAGCATAACGTACAACAAAATAAGCATGATGTAATTTTCAGACTTATTTTCAAACTTATAACATTAATGATATTAAAGTGATCAATGTTATTAATGACTATAATGACTACTACTTACAAGAAAAGAAACATAGTGTACAACACTTTAATACACATAATTTTCAGACGTACAAGACAAGAAGCATAGTGTACAACAAAATACCACATTAATGCTATATAACGTAGCCAATTATTTAAATGGTCAATAAATACAATTAATACAGTTATTAAAACATCCCTTACATAAGAAATACAAATTATCAAGCATATTATACAACGAAATTAAACACAATTCCTGCATTAAATTTCACTACTACAAATAATAAAGCACATTATACAAATATTCAAGCCCGAATGGGCAACGGACCAAATGGGCTTGAGCCCGAACGGGCGTGGACCAAACGGGCTCGAGCCCGAACATGCACGGGCCAACAGGTTCGAGCCCAAATGCGCACGGGCTATACGAATTTCTTGATATCCGTAAATTTAGTGTCAAAAAGAACATAATAAACTAAAATACATTATTCATCGAAAAATTTTATTTCAAGATACTCGCCACTGCAACGCGCGGGTACCGTGCTAGTATGTATCAATCTATGGAATGTATAAATTAGGTGAATCATAAAAAATGTTGTCAAATTCAATGAAAATTTACATTATGACCAACAACAGTTAAATGAATATTTATTAGACGAACTTATACCTAATCATCAATCAAACTAGATGCTGTAATTGGAAGTTGGAGCTATAGTATATTGTGCTGTAATTGGAAGTTGGAACTATAATATAATGTGTTGTTTGTTGGAGAATCTTGATGGGTTAAATCAGGTTGTGGGTCACGGATCAGTATGTGGGTCGCGGATCATTAGTCATGGGTCAGTTTATTCACTGGTGGACTAAGTATTCAACAAAAGAAAGTGGGTTTACCAGGTCTTATGGTTGAACGAGCTTCCAGCAAGTGGAGTTATTGTTTCCTGTTTTCTAGCTTAGTTGGTTAGTAGTTAGTACCCATGTTATCTGTTATGTACTTCAGTTTAGTCTATAAATAGGTAGTAGTTTTCATATTGTATGTAATCAGTTTTCCATATTTCAAGCAAGTAATATACCATATTAGCAAGTAATACATGAGAGTTGATTTCTGGTAATAGCTATGAGTGTGTTTGTCGTGTGTCAATGGAAGGCTGATTCCTTCATTTGGCATCAGAGCTTAAGGGCGATTTCATGTGAATCGCAGCAAGTGGGAGAAGAAAGACCAGCTGCTCACAAGCAACGACTGAAGACCGACGCCGAAGAAGAAGACTGCGACCGAAGAACCAGCGAGAAGAAGACTGTGACTGGAAACTAAGTTCTGGCTGATATTGAGAAGACCGTTAAATAAGAAAGAAAGACCGTAGACCGGCCAGAAGAGAGATTCCGGCGAAGACCGAAGAGCCGATATAAAGATTGGTGGTTTGGCTTGTTTGCAGGTGAAAGAAAAATAGAAAAAGAAGAAAGAATGATGGTGACAGGAAAGTGTTTACTGACGTGAGACCGAAAAGACCGAGGAGCCACAAAAGACCGGGCGACACCTATACTAAGAAAGTTTAGACCGAGACCGAAGGAGACAACCGTGACCGGCGGGTTTTCTAGACCGAAGCTTTAATAGCTGAAGACTGAACCGTGAATCAAATGACCGAAGATTCACAGTAAGACCGAACAAAGTTGATCACGTGTGGTGATCACAAGAAAGCAAGTAGCAGACAAGAAAGAAATCAAGCAAGAAGGTTGTCGTATAGTCTGTAGCAAGTAGCAGGCAACACAATCATAGCAAGTAGAAAGTTTCGGGTTTGTAGCAAGTAGCAAGCATGAAACTAGCAAGCAAGAATCGATAAGTAAGTAATCGATTAGTAAGAAAGTAAGAAGTAAGAACAAGATCAAGACCGGTATGTTTGTAATTAGAAAACAACACCGTTTTGGAACTCGAAAGTAAGAGCAAGAACAAAGTTTTTGAAACTTTGAAAAGTACGTGCAAGGTAGCAAGCAAGAAGCAAGTTTGAGACTGAGCAAGGAACCGCGAGACCGTGTTCATGAGTATGATTTTAGGAGTCGAGACTGTGATAGGCATCAAGATTATGGGGTGAATGTTGGATAATCTTGATGGGTTAAATCAGGTTGTGGGTCACGGATCAGTTTGTGGGTCGCGGATCATTAGTCATGGGTCATGTAACACCCCCAAAATTCGTACAGCGAAAGACTTACAAGCTTTCAGGGTGCTACGGGAAATTGGTATCATCACAAGAATAGATAACAAGATAACATAGATGCAAATGTAAACAAGGTCAACGTAAAGTTAAAGTTTACATTCATCCAAAAATCTTTTAAAAGGAAAGCCCATAGTTAATAAAAGTAGATAGGTCCAAATAAAAATAACATCAGAGTTCCATCGATATCTCAACCCAAGCCAAGATCCAAGCAGCTTAACCGTTGTCCAAGTAGTGAAAGCAA
>LBNU01020082.1:96644-123349 GCA_014162995.1 Artemisia annua | reverse complement strand
AAAAAAAAAAAAAAAAAAAAAAAAAAAAAAAAAAAAAAAAAAAAAAAAGTTCATTACACAACATAGTAAAAGGTGGCAAGTTCGATACATTTAGAAACAATTATCCCTTTACAAAAAGACAAAAAAAAAATGCAAGTCACCCAAGAAATGTGGGTCCCAGTCGCCCAAGAAGTACACACTGTGAGATGTACCAGGAAAGTACATGGTGGGGCCATGTATAGGGACACATGTAACAAAGTTATAGTATCCGCCCAAGTTTTAGGGGCGACCATCTCCCCTTGGGGTATTTGGAGAAAAAATAAAAAAGTGAGACATTTGGGGTGGTCCAATGGTACGGATGGGGTATTCCTGGAAAAATCCCTATTTACAAAACCACTTGAATCAAATACGGAGTAAATAAAATACGCTACATGTACATCTGCTGATAGTAGAGTAAAAGCCAAAGTATAACAGCGGCCAAATAGCTACGACACAATAAAAATAAAATAAAAAATGTATCAACTCGTACCTAACACCTCAAAAATTGTATGTGAAAAAGACACTTCTTCATAATTTTGTAACTTACCCGTGAGGCACCATAGCTTAAGTCACTTTGTTATTTAAACGTCACTTCAATATTTTACTTTTAACACTCAAACGCTAAAATACCATTTTATTTATAGTTTAAGCCATTTTCATTTATTGAAACCCATCAATTTTTATTATTATTATTTTTTTTTTCATTTTTTACAAACCAACTAATTTTCATTCATTAAACTAAAATACAAATAACAATTTTATAAAACAAAATTACAAAATTAAAATTTTTTAAAAAAACATCCCAATGTTTTACTATTTACCATGATTCTAAAAGTGTGACCTTCACGCTACGAAATAAACCAATGCGTTAGCTCTAAACGCGGCGTGAGATGAGACGTGAAAAGGCGCGAGTCGTGACGCATGTTTTAAATTCAACTCCAATTAAAAAAAAAAAAAAAAAAAAAAAAAAAAAAAAAAATAATAAAAATAAAAAATAAAAAATCCAAATACGTAGGTCGTAGCCGATAAGGAACCAAAAGGAAAGAAAGTTGGAGTGAAGGTTCCAAAAGGGTGTCTACTTATTCAGTTCGGAATACAAGTAAGGGAAATGCTGTTAAACATATCATTTTGTGCTTTTAATGGTTTTTTTAAGNTTTTGAGCCTTGTCCATGAGCACACCACGCCTCACGCCCTATTTATATATCTTTTGTTTATTTTTTAACAGATCCCACTATTAAATAACAACATTTTTAAAAAATCAGTACACACATCCCCCGAAAATAACACGGCACCAAATGAGCTACAACACATCAAATCAACATACACATTATAACTAAAACACAAAACAATACATCAAAACTCGTCATTATATTATATATATATATTATATATATATATATATATTATTAGATTATTATAATCTACTTAATATATATATATCATATTATATATATATAATATATATATAAATACTATATATAATATTAATATTGTAATAAAACACACACAACAGAAATACAAAAGTCATGGCCAGCATTTAACTGGCTCAATAATTGGCGCGGCGGTGGTGGGGGTGGGAGAGGTCGGTACCGTGGCTCAACTCTGGCGCCGCCATAAGGCATGACACATCGGATTTGGCGTGCATATACGGCACGGTACCTTATGCTCTTACAAATATTTTCTTAGCATGTTTTTTAAAGGGTTACTACTCGGTACATATGTTTTGTTAAACAATAAATGGATTCACAAAATATCCAAATTTGTTAAACAAGCTTGGAGAAGTTATTATGACTTATGACTACCAAATGACAAACTCAAACAACTGATAGAAAGTTAACACACTTTCTAAATGTCTAATTTAAATTCTTGTGGTGCGTTAAAAAAGAGCAAGACAGTGCTACTAAAACAGAGCTAGCTTATTTTAAAAGCTCAAACTCTCATAAGATATGCACCAAACGTACCCAAAGCCTTGAGACAAGTCTCCGTATCGTGGTTGTATGAACCTAAGACCTGGTTAAACATAACGCGTCGTTCCAGTTACGAATATATAAAGGAAAATATTCAAATCTGTTACCTTTCCAAAAGGAAAAGAACGAATATGTTATTCTTTGCTGTGTTAAAGTGCTTTTTTTCCTTTATACTCTCGTAAGTGCAAGTGCCCCGTGTGTCTTTATCTTGGACCCAAATAACAAACCAAGTATATCAAACTGTTTAGTGGCCCATTTAGTTAATTAATTGGTTTGGCCAAGCTAACTAAGTTGTTAGTTGCAGTTTTAAATTTGTCAAATCAGCTTTGACCAAATTTGCCTAACGTTTTAGGCTCATAACCAACTAAACTGAACTATACACAATTACATGCTTATATGTATAGTCCTTAGATGGTCTATGATTTTCAGTTTTTCAAGAGGAAAACTTGGATATCTTATAAAGCCACTAGATTTCTTTTAGCCATATCTTCTATACAAATATTCCATTTTAAATTTCAATCAATCAAAATTATTATTATTATTTTTTGATAAATTTTTTTTATACCTGGCTCTGTTGCAAAAAACGGCCTAGGCGGCCGGTTAATCGCTAGGCGAGGGTTAACCGCTCTTATTTTCACTAATCGGCCTTATTAATCGGTTTGGTAAAAAAAATCGGTCAAAAATCAGGCATAAATCAGTCATAAATCGGCCAAAATATAAATCGGTCAAATCAGGCATAAATCGGCCAAATCGGTCAACTCGGTTACAGATAGAAATCGGCCAAATTAGATATAAATCGGCAAAATTGGGCATTAATAAGCCAAATCGAAAAAAAAATAGCTAGATCAGCCAAATCGAGCATATCATTTCAAAATTTTATAATTGTAGATATAAAAAATCCAATCCGATTAATCCCCGCCTAACCGATTAATCCCTAGGCGGTACCCGGCAGCCCAGCTACCGCCTAGTGATTTTTGCAACCTTGATACCTGGCAGATATCATTTTTAAAGTAAAAGTCGGTAACTATTATTTTTAAAGTCAAAGTTTTATCTTTATTTTATTATTATTGTTTTTTTAATTTTTTTAACTGATATTCAAATCAAATACCCAATCACGCTGTAACAAAGGTGTTTACAACCCGATACACTTATAATAAGTTACAGTTCAAGCTAATTTGATTTCCGCTTTATCTCTTTTCAGCTAGTTTTTTTCAAATATTGGTAACCCTTGTACCCTTTTTACCTTACTTTTAACTACTTTATTGACAGAATAAGGCAGTTTTTATGGTTTTTTGCATAGTTGTTAAAATCCCGATCATGATCGTAGGATTTTATGGTTTTACGATACTACAAAGCAAGAACGATCCAGATTCTACGTAGGATCTTTCCCAGATAGGATCTTAATAGGATCCCGATCTTGACCATAGGATCGTAAGATCTCGATTGATCTGATCTTACTTTTCTCGAACCACAAGCTAAAAAACTACAAATTTATGTATCAAGTTTTGCAGAATGTGATAAACAAGAGGCTAATCGTATTAAACACTTTCTAATCCTAATTTTGATATACATTTTCATGATATATTATACATATGTATATAATAATATGTAGATTTGCACTCCAGCTGAGAAATTCCCTTTAGTCAGAGGAAACTCAAACGTAAGCTGAAGGGCTTTGGATTTCCAACAATTGTTATTAAAATAACACTATAGTAGGATCTTAAGATCCCGATCTGATCTTACGATCACGATCTTGCAAAAATGAAAACGATCTTAGGTAGGATCGCGATCTTAAAAATCTTAGTTTTTTGTTTCGCCTTTTTCTCTTTTACTATTTTTGACTTATCAGACTTTCTATTTAATGTTTTGTACATTTTTCCAACAGTTTTACCCAATTTATTAACAGGATAACATACTTTTTTATAGTTTTATGCTCCGTATTTTTTGTGCTTTACTATTTATGACTTTTCAAACTTTATATTTTATTTTCCGTACTTTTTTTTGACAGTTTTACCCACTTTATTAACAAGACAACACAATTTTTATACTCCCTCCGTCCCATTTTAAGTGTCCGCTTACATCATGCACAAAGTTTTAGAAAAATCCACTAACTACACTCTCCACCAATCAAATATCATTTTTACCTACTAAAGTCTCATCTCATTGGTTGAAATAGAATATGAACACATAATTTGAGACATCCAAAGATTCCATTGTGGACACTTAATATGGGACGGAGGGAGTAGTAATCTACTTTATTGTGTTTTACTACTTTTGATTTATGAAACTTTATATTTTCTGTTACGTGCTTACTGTTTTGTTGTTTTATGATCAAAATAAATTATAAAGAAATATAAACAATTTTATGTGTAATTAGGGCCGAGCACGATCTGAAAACCAGACCGACCAAAACCGGACGGGACCGAAGACCGATTTAGCTCAAAACACCGGAGCGAGGACCGGGCCAAAATGTTTGATCCGGTACAACAAAGCATACTGTCCGGTGTAAGACCGAACTGGACCGGATCGGACCGAAGACCGAAAATGATTAAAATGATGGACGGAGGACCGGACCAAAATACATTCGGCTCAGTCCAGTCGGTCTGGTTTCTCGGTTCGGTCCGGTCCGCTGTTTATAATGCTCGGCCTAAGGTGTAAGAATAACCTTTCACTTGGTTTATTTGATGGATAAAAAGATGATGGAATAAAAGGTAAGAAATGAAGAAGAAACTCGTGAAACAAGGCCATTTATGGTTAAAAAAGCTCCATTATTGAAAATCAACACCCACCTGCCCATTTCTTCTTCTTCTTCTTCTAAACTATTACACAGATAGATCCACCCCCACAAGCTACACCTCATAGCTAGCTACTACTCTATATCTATTAGCACTCATTTTTAGAAAATAACTCAAAGACTTTCAGGTAACTAACTTCCTATCCTTGTTCCTTGTATTGAACTAGCTAGACTCTTGTTCTTGTTGTTTCTTGTTGTTTATATGTTTAATTAAGGTTTCTGTTGTTTATATATTTTTATTAATAAGCTAGAAGTTGGGTGTTTTAGTTTTGGGTCAGATTTGTGTTTTTTTAGACACCCGTATGTTTAGGATTTGGTTTGACTTTATGTTAGGACATTGTAATATCCAATATATGTTTTATTACTTGTCCCTTAAAGGGCGGCTAATACTAATATTCATGTGAATCCTTTACTATTTATTTTCAGCCAACTTTAGTGTTTCTTATCGAAACTTAGAATGTATCGAAACTCGCCGGTTAGGAACCAGAGGGCGAAAGGAGTAAAGGTTAAAAATGTTTTGCAAGTTTGTTTGTTGGTTGCGGTTTGTTTCTGGTTGATATTCCAACTTAAGAGGTCTCATGATAAGAGGAAAGAGTTTGATGCTAGTGATGGCAAGGTTTCGTTGAGTACACTTGCGCGAAATAGTGAGGAAATTGCTAAGTTGGGTAGGAAAGATTTACAACCGAAATTTGAGAAAACGGGCAATGAAGGGGAAGGAGATGGACATGAACAAGAAGAGGAGGAAGTGCAAGATGAACGTGACGAGAACAAGCTTGAGGAGGAAGAGCAAGATGAACATGACGAAAATAAGCATGAGGAAGAAGAGCAAGATGAGGATAAGATAGAGGAGGAAAAAGATGACGGTAGGGATGACGAGATTGATGAAAATGAACAAGAAAAGCTAGATGTGGAGATTGACCGAGAAGAGGTAGACGTGGTCGGTGAAGAAAAAGAGACGGAAGAGAGTGACGAGAAAGAAAATGAAAATGAGGATGTGAGTGAAGAGAAAGATGGTCAAAGTCAAACCGAAAACGAGGTTTCTTCTGTGGAACATAATGAAGATAGTGCAACAGAACATACCCATGAAGCACGTGAAGAAAACTACAAGGCAGATGATGCTTCTAGCGCAGTGACTCATACTGGCCGGACGCTTGGTACTGAAAATGAAATCAAGAATGGGACTATTGCTATAGTCGCTTTAAGTGAAAATGTTGGTCAAACAGCCGAAAATGGAACTTCAACTTCTCCGAATACCACTGTGATTCAAGGAAAAGACCCTGAACCCGTTATTAGCAACGTGAGTCCTACATCTTCAATTGATTCAAATGAGAACGGACCTCCTTCCGATACCACACTGTTCACATCTCAATCAACCGAAACTCAAAACATCACCGAAGTAACAGAAGTGTCCTCAAATTCAACTGATATCTCAAATTCAGAGGTCACAGAGTCTAACGAATCGAGCTCTGACCCTTCAAAAGCAGAACTTGAAACAGAAACTAACAATGTAACGGAAGTAACAGAAGCGACAGTGGATCCAGATGAAGTTCAACACGACCCAATTGATTCCACTGATTCGACACATTTAGAGGAGAAAGATGTCCGAACAGATCTAGATACCCTGCCAGATATCGTAACAGAAGGTGGCAACAGTGAAGACACTGCTGCAGAATGAAAAAACTTAGAAGAAGAAAAAAAAAGATAAGAAATGTTTTTTGCGAGATGGTTTTTTTGTATTAATTTGTAATTCTTATTTGTTATTTCCACCTTGTTTTCCTTGAGAACTTGTTGATTGTGTGGAATGTTGGACAAAGGTGTATTAGGCTAGTCAATATTAGAATTTCATTACTTTTAAGCCCTTTGGTCTGTAAAATCTATACTTTTGAACTGCGTTCGTAATTGGCATTATCTCTGTGAATGTTTGTGCCGATTTATTTGAAAAAACAGATGTTCAAAACCCGACTCTAGTAGTTTTGCAACATCCGTATCGGGGCAGGTAAATGTCATCTAAAGTAGCCGTTATCACAAGTTCTTTGTGTTTGTGGTCGATATCAAAAGTAAAAGAAAGGATACAGGTTAGATAAAACTTAACTGTCATGTTTTTGTTTTGTTCATCGCCCGATTCAATATCTTAAATTCTGTGAACTGTTAAGCGACTTTTTGTTGCGATTAGTCAAATATTGGCATCCAAATAGTTCATCCAAACAAAATAACTTTAACATTGAACAGTTGCATTAACGCGTAAACTGGATTGCATTTTGCAGTTTAGTGAATATGAGGCGGTATAGAAATAAGACTATTCGTTTCTGGTTTGAGAAGACATTTATTTACAAATCAAGACAAAGGCATATTCACGGTCTAGCTTGGGACCGGCCCTCATCAAAACCATAACCAAACCAAAATGATTTAGACTGATTTGGTCTTCGGATACGACATTTGTTACTTTTAACCTATCTTCTGATAGTACAAACGGGTCGTCTTTTTCTGTGGCCCTTTGTTGAACCTACGCAACTCATGTGCCGTCTTCTCCCATATTCTTATTGGAAAATAAAACGTACAATGGTGATGATTTATTGTTATTCCGTTACAGTTGGTGTTCAAACAAGACTTTTGGTATTGTAAAACATTGCAGTATCATTAGCTAATTCGCCACGTGAATTCAACGGTTCAACATCACACGTCTCATTCAATATCTTAATTACTTGCATCATGTTCAAGTAATCCGTCCTACCGCCTCATTAATTCTATGCTTACGAGTCCAAACAAGTGCACTGATGCTATAAAAGTAGCTTCGTCAACTTTTTTTTCACCAATAATACAGACAAGCTTATCAATGTTATTGAAATAGTTACATGGGAATGCCCGGATCAAATTGTCAAAACAACTAAGCAAATGGTTTCAAGATTGTTTAGCCGATACAACCTATCTACCAGTTTGTTTGTTATGTTTGATATTTAGCTAAACAGATTGAAGTTACGGCCTTACAGGTGCACCAGACGGTAAGTCGGTAACCACCCTTACAACCAAAACAATGAAACATTACTGTAAAGTCCAAACACCTAAATCCGAAAAACACTCGCGTATATCATAACTACTTACCATGTCTTCTCCTTTTCCAAATTCTTTCTTTCTAGTTTTTTAAGCTCTCTTTTCACTTGCCTGCGTAGACTCATAGTCATCATCTCCGCGTTCTTAACAACTACATTCTTTGTTTGGTCGCGTTTCCTTTCATATAATTCAAACCAACTTTAGTTAACCAAGTAAACTACTAGCTGTAAGAATAAACCAATCTGAAACAAAGGTGATCTGAGATTGCATAAAATAAGTACAGGTACACATGGACGGAATCAGGAGTATGCATTTATAAAAAAATATTTAAAAATTAGAAACACAACTTTTATGTACCATGTACATTTACGAAAAATCGAGATTTTTTATCAAAAATTAACACTACGTCGCAAAACTTTATGCACGTCCCGAGATCCACCTGAATCCATTCATGCAGGTACAGCAAGTTGTAAGAATTTATCTCATGTTTAGATTATACACCTCGTTGTAGAAAAGATGCTCATTTTAGTACACCGTGCTAGATCTATAAAACATGTGCACACTTGTACGATCCAAATCATATAAAGATGTAAATCACATTATTACATTATTATAAACAGCTGTACACGCATTAATCTTCCAAAAAATAATTACCATTAAACAAAAAAAGAACCCCTCGTGAAGCAATCTCTCTGTACACTCTTTGTTCCACAAAATCAAAACCAAAATTAAAAATTACACAAAAGATCCTCAAAACCAACTTTGAATAATAAAAGAAAAAAGTTAATTACAATAATCGTCCAAGTGGTTTGACAAAATTGTAGGTGCAGTCCTTGAAGTTTCAAAAAAATCACTTGTTGTCCTTGTAAGAAACTTTTAGCATCGACTATTCAGCGTCGTGCCGCAGCTCTTTCCGAAGCTTTTTGGAAAACGGCAGGCAGGCATCGACGCTTAAGTCGACAGCCGCGGCCAGTGCAACAAAGGCCGCGGCGTCCTCTGTGCATGTAACGTGCTGAACCCCAATCTCGACCTCGGGCTTACTAGACACCTTTGATGACATCACAAACCCTTGGTACATCAATTGGGCCCATGACCCGGACCAAAAGTCCGACCCAGATCCTGACCCGGAACACGAATCAAAGCTCCCACTCGGTGTACTCATGGGCGAGGCCCCGGTCCCGATATCGATAGTAAACTTCCCACCATTTTTCGAACTAATGGTGGAATTCGATAGCGTAATCGGGTCAAGCCCGGTTATTGCGGCATCGGGTAGTAACTCGAACCGGTACCCAAGGCCGGTTGAGTCGCGCCACGCCTCCAACCGGCCCCAGGGTTTCCATGTGTTGTGCCCCGGTCGAAGTATGAGCCACGCTCCAGGGTTCGACCGGCGCACATCGTTTGTTCCATTTGATGGAACAAACGGTGTCACCATAGATGCCATAGCAACGGGCGAGCCCGATAAATCATGTACCGTTATTGACCATCCTTTTCGCTCTTTTACGGGCTTTTCCTTCTCATTTCTCACCGTTCTTAACCAATTTCCATTATTATTTGGTTCCGTTATAGAAGACCTATATATATAAATAAACATCATTAGATCACAAAAAAACAAAAAACAAAACATAATTCATAAAATTGAGACATTTCATCAAACACCTACCCAGATCGTAAATTACGGTCCCCAGAGTTTCTAACACTAAACTTGCATGTAAAAACAGCTTGTCTCACATTCCCATTAACTTGAAACACTTGAGGACTACACTCAGGCTCACCATCAAACTCAAATACAAATCTCGGGTCGGGTTCAACCCGGACATTCAAATACAACCCGACCCGTTTGCCAACATCCACCCACCCATTTTTCACCACCCCACTTTTACTACTACTACTACTATCCAGCCCAATAACCACAGCACCAACAAGCTTACCCGACCCGTATCCACAAACCGGGTTGTACCCTTTCCGACCCGAGTACACCTCAACTCTCAAACCAGTACCCTTCTCCACCACCTTGTCAAATTCAGTTTTTTTAAAAGTGAAAGAAGCTTGAAGCTGGTTGTTGTCATCAGCTTGGTTGATGATGACGTCATCGTCTGCATGGGAGGATGTATTATTAATGATGATGTCTGTGATGTGGGTGGTGTGGTTCTTGAGCTTGATCTTGCAGTAACAGTTTGGTGGGCTGTTTTTTAAGGCTAGGTTTCCGATGACAAGTCGGATGAAAGGACAAGGATCCATTTTAATAAGTGAGTTTGAGAGGAGGAAGATGTGTAGTAAAGTGGTTTGTGTTATATAGTATTGGAGAGAGATTGGGTGGAGAAGCTGGAAATTGTGGAGAAAATTAATAAATTAAGATTAGCTTATTGGATGACTCATTAATGCTTCCAAAAAAAAAAAAAAAAGAAAAAAGAAAAATTATTGATTTTGTCTAAGAGAGGAGTTTTGTTTTTTGTTTTTTTTTTTTTTTTCTATAATTTTAAAAAACGATTTTAGATAATATGTTTTAGAAAAAAATTAAAAAGTGCAAAAGAATGTAAAAGAATGGATGAAAAATTATAAGAAAGAGTAAAATAGCTATGTTAGAAATTTTAGTTAAATTTAGAAAAATGAGATTTTCATTTATAGAAAAAAATTCATGACCAAGCGGGTTTTTCAGTTTTTTCAGCTTTTCATTAAAAAAAATAAAATAAAAAAAAATAATCTAAAAGTTGAGGTATTTTTCACCACTAAACACTTCTTTAAAATGTCTTTTAAGATTCTTTTTTTTAGTGTATTTAACAAGGAGAATTATATGGGTTAAGTTTTTGACAACTCGAGACTACGTGTAATGGTCATCTTATTTATCATCGTTAAATCAACGTTTGATCAATTTTTCACTCTAACGCTAATTTATCAGCAAACAAATTTAACAAGACCACCAAGTTTATCAAATAAAATTACATCATTTAAACACAAACATATCACAATGCAAAAACTGGTTGACAACCAGGTGGTGAGGGGATGATGTAATAAGAGTCGACGCATGGATGGTGGTCTTTACACATTGAGGATGCACCCAATACATTTAGTCTTGATGTTTTAAGGGAACAAATTTGCTGGTAATGGTAAGGGTTTCTAAATATTTTAGCCAATATTTAGTGTTTTGTTTGATTTCTCCATTCAATTTTAATTTAGGTTCTTTCGTTTTCGTTTTATTAATTAAAAAGCACAATTGCATGTATTTTTTTCCTCCTTTTTCTATTTTGATTCAGTCACATATTTATATGTACTCGATATTAAAAATGGTTGGAAGACTAATATCTTCGCAAAAAGAAATGTTAGATACATCTAAAATTTTTGTGGTTCTAGCATTTCTTTTTCGCAAAATTCTTTTACCATACTATACATATTACGTTTAGAAACAACAGCGTGTAAATTAAAAAAAAAAACAAAAAAAAAACAAAAAAAAACACACATTTTAAAGGGAAAACATAGCAAAATTATATATTGTAGCATATAACAGAACAATAAGTTTATCCACATCTGATACACAGTGTAACAACCCACAAAATCTCATCACTATCATTCCCATTACAAATACCTATAGTAGGTATTTCACAGGTAAATTTTTGCTTTTTATGTGCATTCATTACTTGCATAACTCTCTAGACTTGCCCACGTATCCTCACAAGCCAAATAACTCAACACTCACACCCTATAAACCCCTGGTATGTCAAGCATAAGATCACAACAACACCATAATAAGTAATTTATCAATCTAACACACTAAAACTACCACAACACCATAAGAAACCCTAAACAAACCCTAATTAGGTCTATGTGCTTACTAAACCTTATATGCTTAGTTAAACTAGTTTGAAAGTGTCCAAGGCTTAAGTATGAGTTACCTTAGTAATATTAGGATACTTTAGGACTATTAGGCATTAGTACAACCCTTTAGAACTTAGGTACAAGTCCCTTAAGCACAAAACCATAACTAAGTCATAACCTCCTAGAATTAGGTCTAGACTATCTCAGAACTTCACCATAGGTCACCACCACTTAGTGTAAGCCTCTTAGGACCTAGAATTAGTTATTAGACACTCATAGGACACTAATCTAGGCACAAAACCCTAGGATAAACCCTAATCACCCACTAAACATAAATAGGTCATTTAGGTTACAGAACTAGGTCAAACCTTCCCAAATCTTTGTCATAAGTTACCACCACTTAGTACAAACCCATTAGAATTTAGAATTAGTCACTAAACACTCTTAGGAACCTAACTTAGGCACAAAACCCTAGGCAAAACCCTAAACTCACTCTAGGCAAAACTAGGTTAGTAGTAGACCTAAACCTTAGAACTAGGTTACTTAAGCAACTCAAACCTTACAACCAAGCACCCTAGCACCTTACCCTAATCAACCTAGCACCCTAGCACCTCTAATCACCCAAGCAAGTAGGTGATGCACCTACTTGTCACCTTCTTCCCCAAACCACCTCCCTCGGCCTCTTTACCACCACAACCGACCTACCACCAGCCCCCTAGCTATGTATAGCTACTCCTCGTCACCACTAGACCCTCCACGACCACCCTCTAGCCTTGCTTACTCCCTCCTCCTCTCCTCGACACATGACTACAGTTTTCTTGCTCGCTACTCCATACGCGAGTATAAATACCCCCTCATCCCTCCATTTCTCTTCACACCTCCTCTCTTCTCTACCTCACTTATATTCTGTATTCTAAGACCCTTAGAAGCCAAAGAGATCGAGTAACGAAGCCTTGGTAGTGTCGAGTTGTGGTTTTGGCCGAGAGATACCCTAGAAAACCCTAAACCCTCGTTAACCCTTCCCCGACCTAGGTAAGTCCTCACTTTGGTCATTTTAGCTTTAGATTAGTTCTAGGATAGATATTAGGTGCCTTAGAACCCATAGGATCCCTTGCCTAAGCCTTGGTCATAATCATTTGCTAGTTTTCTTTTTAAAACCCTAATTAGAGTCGATGCCTTTTACGTGCTATAAGCCCTTTTCATAAGCTAAAATCTGACTTAGGTAACTTAGATAAGCTAAAATTAGTTCAACATAAGCTAGGAAACCTTTTTGTTTCATAAAAATATAGTTTGCATGAAATTACGACTAGTTTTGCAAAGTTTTCCATGCATAGGGGTATATATGGTAATTTTCTGAAAATATAGAGTCTAGGGACTAATTTTAATATTTCTTAAAAGTTATAAGTATAAGGACCCTTTTTGCAAAATTATAAAACGCTAGGACAAAAAGTTAAAAAGTTATAAACTTAAAAGGACTAGTTTTGCAAAAGTTATAAAGATAAGGGTATAAAGGGTAAATATAGAAAACTTATAAGTCTAAGGGTCATTTCTGTCATTTTTCTAAAATATATAAGTATATGGACTAATAGTGTTAAGTCTAGATAGTTATAAACCTAAGTATTATAAGTATTATAAGTCTAGGGTAGATTTGGTAAATATACTAAACTTAAAGGGTATAAATTAAACTATTTCATATATATAGCAAATCTATTTTAAAGTTAGAAGCATAACACAATACTAGGGAGCTTCATGTGAGGAGTACTATGTGGATATTTCGTTCTGACGAATTTGTTGGGTTTACGATTTAAAGTGCCCTGACTCCTCAAACGATTATTACATATACTTCTGAATTATGATGGCCCGAACGGTGTTATGTTATAACTAAACCCTAATAACAACATGACTCAATAGTAAAGAGCTTCATGTGAGGAGTATTAACTTCTGAATTATGATGGCCCGAACGGTATTATGTTGATAACATAATACAATAGTAGGGAGCTTCATGTGAGGAGTCTTATACTACTGAATTATGATGGCCTGAACGGTATTATGTTATATCTAAAACTCTAAGAACCCTAAGAATAATTACTTAAGAAACATAAACTAAACAACTAAAGCTTGACATACATCCACAATAACAACAACATCAGGATACGTGAGTAAGGCAGTCTAGTTTCCGAATCACTCTTTACACTAGTTAGAATTCCCTAAGCCCAGGTGAGTTTTCATAGCCTCACACCTTTTAAACGCTTTCTAAATGTTTTACAAACCCTGTGAGGGGGATACATGCTACTTGTTTTACTTAAAACCGAATACAAGTATTTTTCTTTGGTTGTTGCATGAGTAAACAAACTGCCAACACTACATAACTAAAATTCATGAATCTAATCGTTTGGGATATTTTACCCACGCGAACGCGAGTATAGTTGATAGATCTATTAGAATTTGACAACTCCCGTTGGTATTAACACCTCACTGGGTGGTACCAATAAGTATTATACTTGAACCCACTGAAGGATTAACTTTGGCAAGTTATCCTTCTCATCCCCTCGTTAGGTCCTTAAGGACGCTTTATGTTTAACTTTTACTAACTAAAGGATAATTAGTGTCAAAATTTTATGACATGAATATTTAGTGCGAAAATTAACAAACTAATGTATTTTGCATTTTATTCAAAAAATTATAATATGACGTTTGGTTGCTTAATTCGTATGGTCTTTGACTTTTGAGTTTAGATTAACATATTTTGATGGCAATGAAAAATCAATCTAAACTAATTGTAACATGGTGTATTTGCTTTTGTTCTTAAGATATGATCAAGTTGGTACTTAAGATAGTTTACTTACACTATTTGATTTCATTTCTTGACAACCCGAATCCATTCAATCTCTCATTTGATTGAACACGTCATTAGTTGAACATCAAGCAACTATTTTATAGATAATGTGTTACATAATGCAATTTACAGTTAATAACATGAAGATATAGAGAGAGAAATGAAGGTTTGATGAAGAGAGAACAGCTGGAAAATAATGTGGAATTAAAAAACTTTGCATGAATGCGTGCAAGAATGAGCTGTGTGCACGTGTATATGAAACAGAGTTGCCCACAATTTTAATTTATGGATCTATTTATTCAACTTCAAGAAATAAATATACAAAGCTTTTTACGTTAATGGTCATCAACTATAATTTTTTAGTTGAGTCGCTTTAAACTTTTTGATCCGCAACTCAATTCAAAGATACATCTCCTTAAAGAATGATATGTTTAAGGGCAAATTAGTCTAAAGAACTTGATAATTATCTAACTAAAAGTTGTAATTAAACTATTAACTATTATATCATTTTGCATTGTATTTTGTTAAGTTTCTTAAAAAAGATTTCGCTAAATATGATTTACTTATCCTCAAGACGACAAGTGTAATTATAAGTCATCCATGCACAGTCATAGTTTATGTTATCATCTTATCAATTATCATCAACGTCATTAGTGAGGCCCAATTTGGGGTCGTATTCTTCTACTGCATTGCATCTTAAGCTATATATATAATACAACGCATTGGAGTACTCAGTATATGCTAGTCAACGATCTCATCGAAAGGCCGACATCACTTGCAACATAATCACTATTAGTGAAACAATATGATGGCACCGAGACTAAGTGATTTATCTAAAGATTGCGATACTAAGGCGGTTCATCATTGATTACGTAAATATTGTTAAGTAAAAACTATAGCACACACTTGTGATAACTGATATTGAAGATGAGCAATGTTGCTCCAGAGAGTTTGGAGTTCCTGAGCCAAAATTGTAAATAAGGTCTCAAAATGAAATACTAGTTGACTGGTAGTATCTCATAAGAGCGTCATTTGATGCAAATCTTTGGTCATTCAGCTTTTTTGAGCAAAATCTAGAGAGAGAAAAAAAAAAAAAAAAATACAATTGTATATTTGTATGCTTGCTTTATTATTTAACGTAGACATCAACATCCTTTCAAAATTGTATAATCTAAATTTATATCACCGAATAAATATATTCACCCTTGTCATTAGTCCGATTATTCTTAGAATTAATATTCTAGATATCTTAATGAAAAGTAGCAATCAATTCAAATAAAGTATATTAACTATCGAATAGATAACTTGCTAAATGCAAACGATGACAAGTGTTTAAATATAACTTTTAGAACTAATATTCCACACGAAAAAAAAACCATTATTCTAATCAATATTCTTGGACTATCCTCAAAAGCGAACACATAAGAATATGAGGCTAAATAAGTACTGGTTGGTTAAAACCCTACATTAACTAGAGACGTAGATGACCTTGTACAGGTTTATCGAAAGCTATTGAAAATTAAGTTTGATTGAAAATAAGTTTCTTTAATATGAAAGCTCAAACTTCTATCTTCAAAAAACAAACTCTCCTTGAGAGCTTTCATTTAGGAGATACTCGAACACAAGAAGAACTGAAACTATGCTCTTACAAAATACAATACAATGTAACTTTATATTAATAAAAGTTGTTTTTATGGTAGCATACTTTTTATGTCATACGGTTTTAAGTATACACTTACAAATTACGCACAAATGTTTGTTGGGGATTTTACTGTAAGTTGTCCATCTACATATAGAGATAATTCACACTATTAAACCCTAATGGACTCTAAGCTCACACATAGGCTTGGGCCGACTAATCTTTATCATTTAATAAGTAAATAAGGCAAAGGTGTGACAATTTACATTATACCTTTTTCATACTTCACCCATACAAAATTGAGTATAGTTGGAGATGTTGTTAATCTATATACTATCTATAAAACAAAAATGATCAAAGTGAAAAGTGAAAAATCAAGAAATTGAAATGTTGAAAAAGATTAAAAAGAAAATATTGAAACTAAAAAATGAAATGTTGAAAATATATGTTTCAAAAGGAAACTATATAAAAAACTGGGTTGACCCGATTTAATTTTACCTGTTTTTTCGATCGGAACGGTTTAACCGGTTGAACCACCCGGATCGAACCGGGTTTCAAAACATTATGTTTAATCCCCAAATCCTCAAACTTTTATTATTTTTCGTTTATAACCGATAATTTTTTTTTTCACTAAAACTAGCTACCGCTATAAAATCCTGTTGCTATGCACGGGTACTCGTCTATTATGAATAAAAATAAAACGTAAATGAGTTAAAAGCGGACAAAGTAGATGTCCTAATTGTAATTTAGCCAACTCTTCTTTACTACATATAATGGAGAAATGGTCAAAGTGGAATTGTGGAATTGTGAAAAACTTAACTTTTGGTCAATCCCGATTTTACCTCTGCACATGTGAAATGAAAATTAATAGCCTGCTGAATTAATGGGGCTGAATTAATAGATGGAAACTATGAAAATGTCAAATGAAATGTCAAATGGAAACTAATAATGGAATTGAATGTCTGAATTAATGGGGCGGAAAATGCCTTTCTGTTTCTACAAACTGGAAAATATATGCCAAACAAAAGTGGGCAGGAAAATGATTTTGTTGATGTTCAAATTTGTATTTAGGTTTTGCCTATATAAACATGCGAGAGTCGTGATGTGTCCACACTCATCTGCTATATGCCAACAGCCGCCACCACTAATCGGCACCGCCACTCATCTCCTATATACACACACTTACTCCACAATTTTGACCACAAGAAAACTCTCTACGGTTCTCTTCGATGCCGCCAGTCCCTTCGCTGCCACCATCCATGGTGTGTGACGATGGTGATGGGCGTGTGACGATGGGGACTGAAGTGGGTGGATATGTCGGGTCTTGTTGTGGCTGAGATTTGATTTGTGTATGGCTTTGGACCTGTTTTTTTTCTTTATGTTTAGATCAGTAAGATGTCACCATCTTACTTTTGTGGATCGGTTTTGTTTGATCCAAATGTGTTATGGGTCTGCTTTTTAGGGACCACCATAGACACCGATACAACCATTAATTTGAATCAGCCACCAACACCACCAAATGTTTCTAAAACGGGCGGTGTTTGAGTTCTGGTAGATTCATTGGCATTTAGTGGTTTCGTTGGTGTTTGGTTTTGCTGGTACTTTGAGTGGTATCGAACAATGTGTTGTAAGCGTAGGTTTGTGGTTTGGGTGGTTCTGGTTTGTTTAGATCTGATAGAACATGTTCTATATGAACCTTGTAAGCTTTCTGAAAATTTAGAAGTCAAAGCACGAGAATGTGTGGAAAAAGCATGATGATGATTTTGAGGTTCTTTATAATTTTTCATTTCATACACTGTTAAAAAGACTTGGGTGATGTTTGGATTTTTTTTATGGATCGAAACCCACTGTGGTCGAACCACAGTGGAGAGTCGTGATGTGTTTTTGTCAAATGTTGTGTCCATGTCAAGTGTCGTCTGTATCGAACCTAACAGTGGGTTACTTTGTTTTGTTTCTTCTTTTTCTTGCAACTATCAATGGCTTGGTTTGTATTGGATTTGACTTTGATAATTAAAAATGGTTAAATGGCTATGTCTTAGCTTGGTTTGAGGTTGGCTTTCTTGTGTGCACGGGTACAAAATATCACTGTTGGGTTCGATCTATTTGTTGATGCGCCTCTACTACATACACTGACCAATATAACTGAATTCAGAAGTTTTGTTAAAATGGGTTGGGTGAATTATGGAATAGCAGTACCTAATACTCATGTTTTTAGGCTTTTCATTAATATAAAAATGAAATGTGAGTCAATATGGAATGTCTATGAATTGCTAAAGGAAACTATATTGCAAGTGAGGAAAGTCTATAACTGTAATATACAAAGGCATGGCTTGAATTCTAAACTAAATAAAAATTATATAACTGTAATATACAAAGCCACAGTTTGAATTCTAAACTAAACAAGGAAATAACTAGAAATTAGCTAAACTTCTGAGGGAAGCCTCGTAAAATTCGGGCCACTCCACCTTTTAAAGAATTGACATGAGTTACCTTCCAAGCATAAAAACGCGAAATTCTAATTTGCTAAACAAAAAACGCGGCATTCTCTTCTTCCCGCATTTAATCCTCTAACTATAAAGTCAACCAAACCAAACAAAGGATCGTTGCTCTCTATCATTTTCCTTGAAACCCATCCCAAAAGCTAACGATAAGTGTTCATGATCCCACTCTTTTTTACTTTGATTCAATCAAATAATTCAATTAATATATAGTTTTTGGGAAGTTATCGAAACCTGAATAAATGGAATTTGTAGATTATTGAATAAATGGCCCTGCAATGGAAAAAGTGCATCGAGTGGGCCTGGTCGCCTGGTAGTTGCTGTTTAAGTTTTTAGGCGTTTGTGATATTTTTTTAGTTCAGTAACACACATAATTGTTCCGTTTTCAAGCAATGTGCCAAATTTGACACCCTTCGTTATGTTATTCCTTTGGTATTATTTGTCCTTTTTTGGTTTAGCCATGCTACACCAGTTTTGATGAATGCGTTACAAGGAAGTTTATTGAAGTTGAGAGAATGAGAGAAAAGTGGAAGTTGTATTCATTCAATTGAGGACAAAATGAGATGTTACAAGATATTTATACAATGCTTAAGTTGGAAAGACTGCTAAACTACACTACTGTTACATTGATTACATTGCATCACAGTCACTGAAACAGCTTTGATGCTTCACACAATGTGCAGAAATATATAATCCATTATCCACATTGTGTTCTGCATATACTCTGTTTGTGTGGGTTGAGTTGACTGCAGAGTTGACTTTTCCACTTATACCATTATCCCCCCCACAAACTGGCAAGGTGTAAGGATCACACATGCCAAGTTTGGAAAGGCATTGTCTGAATGGATAAGTAGTAAGAGCTTTTGTAAGAATGTCTGCAGCTTGAGCTCTAGTTGGAACATAAGTAACTTGAATCTGTCCTGATTTGATTTTATCTCTGACAAAATGACAATCCAATTCAATGTGTTTTGTTCTGGCATGTTGAACTGGATTGGTAGCAAGACTGATTGTAGAGATGTTGTCACAAAGTATGTTCACAGGTGTAGAAACATGAACTCTGAGATCTTTGAGAAGAGACATCAACCAGGTTATTTCACATGAGCAATCAGCTAGAGCTCTGTATTCAGCCTCTGTAGAAGATCTAGAAACCACTGGTTGCTTCTTAGAGTGCCAAGAAATAAGACTGCTACCCAGAAAAACTCCAAAGCCAGAAATTGATCTTCTTGAGTTTGGACAATTTGCCCAGTCACTGTCACAGTAAGCATGTAGTGTAGGAGAATTATGTCTGGGTAGAAATAAACCTTGTCCTGGACTCATTTTGATGTACTTGATAACTCTGTGAAGTGCATGAAGATGATTAGTGTGAGGTTGATGAGAGAATTGACTCAAAAGATGAGCTGCAAATGCCAAATCTGGTCTGCTGATGGTGAGGTAAATCAATTTTCCAACAAGAGTCCTATAGTGTGAAGGATCTGCTAGTGGTTCTCCATCAGTATAAGTGAGCTTAACTCTTGGATCAAGTGGTGTTTTGGCAGGTTTCTCATTCTGAAGATTAGCAAACTCAATGAGATCCAAGGCATACTTTCTTTGTGTCATGACTATTCCTTTGTGGTTTCTGAGGAACTCAATACCTAGATAGTAATGTAAAGGACCAAGGTCTTTGATACTGAAAGCATTATGAAGCTGTTCTTTGACCTCTGAGATTAGTGCAGAGTTGTTTCCAGCTAACAGAACATCATCCACATAGAGTAGAAGTGCCAAGATATCTGAGCCCTTTTGATAAGTGAAAAGAGATGAATCTGCATGACTTTGAACAAAACCAATAGAAAGGATAAAGGTTGTGAATTTAGTAAACCATTGTCTATTAGCTTGTTTTAGGCCATACAAGGATTTCTTGAGTCTACACACTGTATTGGGTGGGAGTGTTTGACTGTAGCCTTTGGGAACTGTCATGTATACCTCTTCCTCTAAGTCTCCATGTAGAAAAGCATTATTGACATCAAGTTGTTGCACATGCCAGTTATTGATTGAAGCAACAGCCAAAAAAGTTCTCACAGTCACCATCTTGGCAACAGGTGCAAAGGTCTCATTGTAATCTACACCTTCTTTTTGAGTGAAACCCTGTGCAACCAACCTAGCTTTATACTTTTCCACTGTGCCATCTGCATGATACTTTATTCTATAGACCCATTTACTGCCTATTGGTATCTTAGATGGTGGTAGTAAGGTAAATTCCCATGTTTCATTAGTCTCTAGTGCATGTATTTCCTTATCCATAGCTTCTTTCCATTTTGGATGCTTAGATGCTTGGGTATAAGATGTTGGTTCTGTTTCTCTGTGTAGTGAATTAATGAAGTATTTTGTGATGGATTTATGAATGTTGTTATAATTAATGAAGTGTGAAGTGTGATGTTTGGAAGTTGTGGAGTTCACAGTGGAAGGTTTGTAATGATGAAAGTCTTTGAGTTTGGTGGGAAGTGTCTTGGTTCTGTAAGATTTTCTTGGTGGTGGTGGTGTGGGTGGTGTGGGTGGTGTGGGTGCATGATTGTCTTGGTTTGTAGATGATGATATAGGTGTTGGTGTTGGGATGGATGTGGCTGATGGTGATGATGTGGGTGAAGAAGAAGAGTGAGAGGGTTCTGATATAGGTGTAGGTGAATGTGAATTGGATGATGTAGATGGTGTAGGTACAGAAGATGGATGTGTACTGGGTGAAGATGAAGGTTCAGATGTACCACTAGATGATGTAGTAGTAGTAGTGGGAGTGTGGTCAGTTGGTGTGGGTGGATAGAAAATTGGTGTTGGTGAGAGATGATCAAGTGGTGGTATATGATATGGAGTTGCAGTGTGAAAGGGAAAAATATGTTCATGAAAGTTTACATGTCTACTTACAAAAACCTTTTTGGTGTCCTGTGCTAAGAGTAAATAGCCCTTTTGGTGTTGTGGATAGCCAAGTAAGATTGAGGGTATTGCTCTTTTGCCAAATTTGTCTGGTGTGTGAATAGAAGCATAGGCTTGACAACCTATTACCTTGAGATATTGAAGGTCTGGTGGGGTGTTGTAAAGCATTTCATAAGGTGATTTGTTGTTTAAAACTTTTGAGGGAAGTCTGTTTATTAAGTGTGTGGCAGCCATGAGACAGTATCCCCAAAGATGAATTGGAAATTTGGCTTGAAAATGCAGGGATCTAGCTACTTCTAGCAAATGTTTATGTTTTCTTTCAGCCCTGCCATTTTGTTGGGGTGTGTTTGGACATGAGGTTTGGTGAATTACACCTTGTTTTTGAAAGAAATCAGTTAAGGCATGATTGGTGAATTCAGTACCATTGTCACTTCTAAAGACTTTGATGGTTTTGTTGAACTGTGTTTGAACATGGTAAAAGAAATTTTTGACAGTGGTTGTAACTTGTTGCTTTGTAGGTAACAGAAAAGTCCATGTTGTTCTAGAATGGTCATCCACTAAGGTTAGAAAGTATTTACACTGATTGAAGGTTGTGTGTTTGTATGGGCCCCATGTGTCAGCATGAATGAGATCAAAGATATTATGAGCATGAGAGACACTGACAGGAAAAGGTAATGCAGTTTGCTTTGCAATTGGACAAATTTCACAATGTAGTTGAGATACATCAGTAGTAAAACTAGGTAATTGTTTGATTTGCTTTATTACATGAGTAGATGGATGACCTAATCTAGCATGCCAAAGGTGTAAATTGCTTGTATGAGAGAGAACTGTTGGAGTGGGAGATGGCAAAGAGCTTGTGTGTGTAGGTGAAGCAGATTCAGGCTTGATGATATACAATCCATCAGATTGGATTCCATGGGCAATCCTCTTGTTGTTGCCCTGAAAAATGCAAGTGGTATGATTAAATATGATGGAGAAGTCTGTGGTTTTGGTGATTTGGCTAACTGAGAGCAGATTGTAAGCAAAGGATGGAATGTAGAGAACATTATGCAGAATAAGGTTTGATTTAACTCTTACAGAACCAATGGTGGTGACAGTGACAGTATGGCCATTTGGTAGTGACACAATAATTGGAATTGTGCAGTGAATTATGTTAAACATGAGGGTTAAAGTGATACATATGTGATCTGTGGCTCCACTATCTACTACCCAAGCATCCTTATAAAGTGAGACACAAGAAGCAATGAACAAGTATCTACTAGCAGCTAGGAGTTTTGAATTATGGGTACCTTGAGAGTTTTGGAGCATCATCATGACTTGGTTTAGCTGATTCTGAAGAGAATCCATCTTTGCATAAACTGCTTGATCCTCTTGCCCACTTGTAGATGTTTCACTTGTAGATGCCCCATCTGGAGTTGTTCCTTGACTAGCAACCATATTCACATTCCTTGGTCTGTAATTGTACCTATTTTGTCCACCAAAACCATTTCCACCACTGTTTGACCCATTTCCACCACTGTATGAACCTTGTCCACCACTGTTTGACCCATTTCCATTTGACTTGAATTTTCCATGCAATGGATGACCTATTGGATATCCAACCAACTGATAGCATTCACTCTGATAATGGCCTTCTTTTTGACAATTACCACAAATAACACCAGGCTTGAATTTACTGTTTCTAGTGTTTGAATTAGTACCTGATCTTTGTTGCCTAGTGTTTGGAGTAGAGTTTTGGGATTGTGATGGTCTGGCATTGGTAAATGAGGACATGACAGTTGGTATTGCAAGCTTGGGAAGATGAGCCTCTCTTTGCTTTTCCTCTTGCCTTAGCATGGTGTAAGCCTTTGTTGCATTGGGCATAGGTTGCATGAGTAAAATTTGACCTCTAATATTTGCAAAACACTCATCTAATCCCATTAGAAACTGTAACAACCTTTTCCTACTTTCTCTTGCCCCATTCAATCTACCATTTTCACATACACAATGACAAGTACACATATATGGAGCTTCCAATGCATCAATCTCATCCCACGATCCTTTGAGTTTCTGATAATACATTTCAATGGAACTGTTATTCTGCTTCAATTGAGTGATTTCATTGGTGAGTTGATAGATTCTGTGACCATCAAGTTGTGAATAATGTTCTTGAAGTTCTTGCCATAAGGCTGAAGCAGAATGAACAAAACTCAAATTGTTGCTAATTTGATCTGTTACCGTGTTCAAGATCCAAGAAATGATCATATCATTGTTCCTTTCCCATAATGCTCTGAGTTGTGATGTAGAAGATGGTTCTGGATATTCATTAGTGATGATCTTGAGTTTGTTTTTGGCATTTAGAGCAATCATGAGTGATCTTCTCCATGAACTATAGTTTTCTGAACCAGTTAGCTTTTTGGAGATGAGAATGAGGCCTGGATGATCATTTTGATGTAGAAAAAGTGGGTGATTAACTGAATTTGTATCTTCTATGGTAGTGTTTGGATTAGATGATGTTGTAGCCATAGTTTGAGTTCTTGATGAATGTTAATGGTGATTTGTGATATGTGATAATTGATGATGGATTTAGTGATGAATTTGATGAAGATTGAGTGAAAATTTGAAGGTTTTTTATGGTTGATAATGGCGGAATTTTGGAGGGAAATTCTGTTAGATGGTGGTCAAAGTTTGTTACGATGGTCAAACTTGACAGTTATGGTGGTTTGTTATGGTGGTGGTTGGGTTGTTGCAGAGGACCTTTTAGGTCAGCTCTGATACCATATTGAAGTTGAGAGAATGAGAGAAAAGTGAAAAGTTGTATTCATTCAATTGAGGACAAAATGAGATGTTACAAGATATTTATACAATGCTTAAGTTGGAAAGACTGCTAAACTACACTACTGTTACATTGATTACATTGCATCACAGTCACTCAAACAGCTTTGATGCTTCACACAATGTGCAGAAATATATGATCCATTATCCACATTGTGTTCTGCATATACTCTGTTTGTGTGGGTTGAGTTGACTGCAGAGTTGACTTTTCCACTTATACCATTAAAGTCAGTTACTAAGAATCATAAATTGTAACCAGAAATTTATAACGTAGGACCAGGTGTAATTTTTTTTATAAATAGGCGGTTGTTATTTGTGAAAAATTGATGAATTCGAATTATTTCTTTTTTAATAACTAATTTATGAGACAAGGTGTACTCCTTTATATATAATAGGCGAGTACCCGTGCATAGCAACGAAATTTTCTAGAGGCAAACATTTATAGTTGTGATATTATGGTACGTGTTTCATGTAACGTTTAAATATGAGCGTGATAATAAGTCGTGTACCAAGAAGTTCGGTCAAGGAGGAGTCTATACCAAGAAGTTTTACGTGACGAGTAACGTGCATTGTTAATTATCTCAAAATAAAAGTAATGTTTTATTTTTAATTTCACTAAATATTGTTATATGTTCTTTGAACATGTTAAAAATTTTTGCTTAAGTTGAATTATCGTATGTTACAATCGTTTGCAATTACATTTTGATCTTTTCACGTTCTATTTTGAACGCTACACAAAACACTCACCACAATATCACAAATCGTTAATTATCTATCGCGAGGAATTCCGTTGCTATGCACGGGTACTCACCTATTATTAGAAAAAGAATCCAATATTCAAAATTCCAAGTCTTGTCTTGATGTAGTTGGTGTATACTTTGGTGGCATTTATTTGAAAACAAATATTTAGAACGGAAAGAAGAAAAGGTGTGATTGGGTGGTAGGGGGAGTTGGGTAAGCAAGCAATGGTAGACAGCTGTTTGTAATAATGCCAGAAAGAAAAGAAGAAAAAAGAAGGGATCTAAACTCCAACTATCTCTCCTTCTTCCACCCAATCCAAACCCACCTTATTTTGTCTCCTTTTCATATTTTTATTAAAAAAACAAATTAGCATAGTTGCTTACTAATTTATACAACTCTCTTCGTCTCATAATAATTACTGTAATAATTATGCACATTGCTATTTTAAAATGTTTCGAAATAAGTATTCATTTTGCATTTCAACCAATGAAAATAAGTTTTAATAATAACATATGATATTTGATTGATGAATAATGAAGTTAGTTAAATTTTTTAAAACTTTGTGCATATATTTCATGCAAACTATTGATAAAAATAAATGATCTGTACACTAATTTACAACCATAACAAACATTTTGTCGCAGATGGACAACTATTTATAACATGAGCACTGAAAAAAAAATCATTTTATGACACCTTTTTATACACTTTTAGAAAGTGTAGAAAATATTTTGAGTTTATTAACACTTATAAATGTATGAAAAAGAGGATTTTAACCTGTGCGTTACGGCATAGCGTTTGTATCCAATATTATTATATGTGTTAGAAGCGTAAATCCACAAAAAACCAAGATAAGGCTTGCTACGTTAGATTTCTGAGTTAATGGAAATTTGAGATTGCAATTTGGCCAAAGCTCAGAGACGATTTATACAATTTACTGTTTGAAAAATGATCAACGGAAATTTGAGATTGCAATTCATCACTTACACCGTGTTCACGAGTTTTCTAGTAAAGAAAAGTAAAGTAACAATAAGTAAACATTTTCAGCCTACTTTCGAAAGAAAACACTTTACTTTAAAAATGGATTAAATCACACTATTTTTGACTTTCATTTTCATTTTCTTTTACTCTTTAAGTGAAACTAAAAAACACAACTTTTCTATTGCTTTTCATTTTTCTTTCTTTTTTGTCCTTAAATAATAGTACTCGAAAACACGGTGTTAACTTTATATTAAGGGAGTTGATACTCCCATCACTTTTCTTTTTATTGTTTCACCACAATGTCCCAAAACTAATGCATATGGTACAACATGATGAATGTATGAGTGTGGTGTGTGAATCAATATAAGTGGTGTTAGTATGAATGCTGTTATATTAATCCCGCCCAACATTTGAATCCTTTAACTCACCATAAAGTCAAATTGGTTACACACCTAATTTCAAGGACACCATTAAGGTTTCTGATCACCTTAGCCCAAATTTAAGTATAATATTTAAATCGCTAAATCTATTTAAAGTCATAATATAACGTATTCTAGAGCCAAGACCATTTGATTTCAGAAATGTTAAAACAAGCCATGATAAAAAAAAAAAAAAAAAAAAAAAAAAAAAAAAAAAAAAAAAAAAAAAAAAAAAAAAA
>LBNU01020082.1:78315-96490 GCA_014162995.1 Artemisia annua | reverse complement strand
GAGAGAGAGAGAGAGAGAGAGAGAGAGAGAGAGAGAGAGAGCGCATTAGGTGTGGCGAAGAGCTCAAGCTCTTCGTTTGGGCCCCACTGGTGCCACGTCATCCCAACACCTCTTCACAACTAACACGCTCCTCACCAACAACTAACCTCAACTTCTTTATTTGGATCCCACCAACAACAAAACCTATATTAAACCAACAACAAAATAAATGGAAAAAGAAAAAAAAAGTACACGATTGTTAGATTTTCAAGCTCGTAGTGCAGACGAAGAGCCTTCTTTCGGCGAGCTGCGGCGAGAGGACGCCGATGCAGCGGCGAGTCACGGCGAAGGTGCCACATAGGCACGGCGAGCCTTCTTTCATTGCTACACCCAATGCTCTAATGTAACAAATAAAAACAAGTTAATATATGAACTGTCGTGGTCCTATCTTTGTGTGGTTCTCCGTCATCAAGTACATTTGGTTTGTAATCAAAATGGACTGGTTTTGCTTTCCCTTCGTACACATACATGTGCTTTTTAGTGTCTAAAATATTTATGTAATTCGACTAGTACTCATGTATAGCAACGAGATTTTTTAGTGGTAGACAATTATATTTGCGATATTGTGGTTAAGTGTTTCGTGTAACGTTTATACATAAAACGTAAAACAATCAAAATTTAATTTAAAAATGCTGTAACACGCGATAATTCAACATAAACAAAATTTTTTAAAAATGTATCAAAGAACATATAAAAATATTTAGTGAAATTGAAAATAAAATTGATTCTTCATGAAGTTCTCTACAATTGGCACTAGCATGTCTTCATCGTGACCATTCAAAATGACAATAACATCATCACATTTTCAGTTTAACAAATTGATATTGAAAAATGAATTTGGATTAGGAGCGGGATTGGGAGCAAGAAGAGGATGGATCTGGAAAATGTACGAAAAAAGAAATGAATATAGATTATTAAAACAAAAAACGCAAAAAGTAAAATATCACAATATATTAACCTCATTTTTGTTTGAAACTTGTTCAACAATAACATTAACATTTTTTTATATCATTTATTTTCATCAACTTATAAACTATATCAATCAACTTAACTAAAAATTAATACGAGAGTGAAAAGAAATTTATTGTGTGTCATATAGTAGAGATATGGATGTATTTTTTTTTTTGAAAAACTATTAATGTTATAATTAAATAATAATAAAAAAAAAAGTCTTCTCCTTTGTTAGGGTGAATTTGTTTAAATATTTGTAACATTAATCATGAAGGATTATGTCGTCTTACACATTACTTAATCTGAAAAACACAAGTGAAAAAACACATATATAATTGCCATTTAAGAAGTTGACATATCTGTACTACATATAAATTCAAAATGATCAATGTGGAAAAGTGAAAAAGTCATTATGTGAAATGTTGAAAAATTTATATTACTGTAAGTAAGAAAAAACTTAAAACATCACAATAAAAGAAATGTTGAAACTAAAAAAAGAAATGTTGAAACATATGTTTAAAAAAGAAACTATTAATCTCAAATGCTCAAACTTTTATTATTTTTCGTTTAACCCGTAAACTATCTTTTATCTCTAAAACTATATGTCGCTATAAAATTCCGTGGCTATGCACGGGTACTCATCTAGTTGATTATCATATTTAAAATGCAATAACAATTGTCAAATTTAAAAGTTGACATGTGGATCATAAAAAGTTGCTATTTAAACTTGTTTTCTAAAGGGTGCTAATAGACATCACATTACTCAAATTTAAAAACTTTAAATTTAAAGAAAATCATGCATTCTTTATAAGTAGTAGAGATATCACTCGAGTAGATTCAAATAAATATATTAATATGCATCAGACACCATCAAATTTCGATCATACTTATTGTGACATGTCAAGCGGTATGGTTTTGAGTCATAGTTATGTTTTACGGCAAAAATTGTTGTCACGTAATTTCCTTTTTAAATCTATAAGACAAATCGTATAACATAATACAAATAACCTACTCATAACATGTGGTTATAACAAGGACCCCGAGAAGCACAAAATAACAAATATAAACAAACACATGCAAAAAGATAAAAATAAAATAAGAAAAGGAAAATATCCATAGGGCGCCATCATCATACCGCATATGCGTATAACATACTCTTGAGCGTTTAGGAGCGTTTTGAAACAACTAGCAACTCACGTTTAGCGTTTTGTATACAATACTTGTTTAGTAACAAGCAACTAGCACAACTATTTTTTCTAAACACTCCAAATTAAAATGCTACTTGAAGGAGCATTTACTAGCAACTAGCGTTTACGCATAATAATTACAACCATACAACAATGTTTCCAAACACTTTATTAAAACAAACATATATTGCTTACTGCTACTGCTTATCGCTACTGCTAACTACTACTGTTTCTTGCTAATTCTATTTTCGCCAAACATACCCTAAACTAGGGGTGTTATTCGGGTCGACCCGGTCGGGTTCGGGTCAATCAAGTTGGGTCAATTCGGGTCAAGACTCAATAAAAACATACCTGAACCCGACCTTGTTTAGAACTCGGGTTAATCGGGTTCGGGTCAATTCGGGTTCGGGTCAACTCGAGTCAACTCGGGTCAGGTCAATCGGGTCGGGTCAATTCGGGTTCGGGTCAGCCCGAGTATTTTTACATTATAAAAGGTTAGTTGGGTTCGGGTCAATTCGGGTTGAGGCTAATAAAAACATACGCAAACCTGACCTTATTTAGAACTCGGGTCAATTCGGGTTGACCCGATTGACCCGAATATCATTTTTACCCGATTGACCGACCCGAAAAGCCATATTCGAGTTCGGGTTCGGGTCGGGTCCGCTTTTATAACACCCCTACCCTAAACCAAACAAAACAAATACCAAACCTTTTTTTAACAGAAAATACCAAACTTACCTTTCAGTAAAACCCTTTACCTAGTCCCCACACAATTAACCTTTTCCTCTGTTTTCTTATGGTACAATAATAATACCATGCAAATCAGCAAATAATAAACCCCAAAATCTTTCTTCAAGTAATTCCAAAAACCCTACGGACTAATCAATCCATTCATCAGTTTCTTCACCATTCCAATCTCTTAAAACCCAAAATCCCCTGTTTTTTTTATCTCTAAATATCACCATGGCTTCATTCACTGCTGACTTATCTCTCATACCAAAACCTTTACCTAAAACTTTACGTAAAACCATATCTCGGGTTTCACTTTCACGTAAAATAGTCCCGTTTAATCGGTTAAAAGCAAAGGGTTTAACAATGCATGTGGCTAGCGCGGTCATTGAGCCGAAAACAGAGGAAACAGAGGAGTTTTTATCTTTGGGTTTTGATGTTGTGACAGAGGCAGAGCTGACTGAGAAGGGGTTTTTGGGGTTAAGGAAGACGAAGCTCGTGTGTACGGTGGGGCCCGCGTGTTGTTCGTATGAGGAGCTGTGGAAGTTGGCAATGGGAGGGATGAATGTGGCTAGGCTTAATATGTGTCATAATACGAAAGAGTGGCATCAGGATGTTATTAGGAAGATTAAGAAATTGAATAGTGAACAAGGGTTTTGTGTTTCGGTTATGATTGATACGGAAGGTAGTCAGATTCATGTTGCTGATCATGGTGCTCCTTCTTCTGTTAAGGCCGAGGTATCATTCGTGTTTTGAAAGTGATTATATGATTATTGCGTTTTTACACTAATTGACTAATTGGGATTGCTTATAAGTTATAACTATGTTTATGTGCTTATTATGATTTGATACAACAATGAATAGTCTTTGAGAGAGAGCATCTAATTATGTGCGAGCGAAAAACAATTCAAAGTTGCTTCTTATTTTAAGTTTTATAACTAGATACGCGGTTTTCATAACCAATACCAAACACTCCAACTGATAGTGAAAATGCTTCTCAATATCTAATTATTTGGAGCTGTGGCAATTTAACTCATTATCTGATTATTGGGAGATCAGTAAACATGTTAATCCTTAAGCAATCAGAGTTTCCAAGCACTCAGGTAAGAAAGAGCAACTTATCTAATAAAGCACATCCAAACACTATCTTTTGTACAACGTCTTGTTGCAGCTAATTATCTGTTCATTTTTAAAACAAATAGTTATTTTAAAATCGTAGTGCATAATGCATTAATTTTTTTAGATGTTAAAGTTCTAATTTATGGTATCTCTGTTGCATATTGAATCATTAGGATGGGTCAATATGGTTCTTTACTACCGAACAATTCGAGGGTTGTCGTCCATTCACAGTTCAAGCGAGTTATGAAGGTTTTGCTGAAGGTAGTATAGCTAATGCAGTTACTCACCCTGTAGTTTTTTTCATTTTATACAAGAATGTTAACGTAATAGATTTATATAGTAATGCCGTATGAATTATAAATCAGGAATTAAAGAGGGTGATGAACTAGTGGTTGATGGAGGAATGGCTACTTTTAAGGTCATTGAAAGAATTGGAAATGACTTGCGTTGCGAATGTATTGACCCTGGTCTACTTTTGCCTCGAGCTAAACTTAGCTTTTGGAGAGACGGAAAGCTTGTTGATAAACATCATGAGCTCCCAACGTTATCAACAAAGGTGAGAATATTAAAGGACTATTATTCACACATTATTATACTATATTAGTACTACTAATGTATTTTTGTATGGTTTGATACCGATTTGATATCAAGTATTGTCATGCTGTATGATTTACAGGATTGGTCTGATATTGAGTTTGGAATTTCCGAAGGTGTTGATTTTATTGCCATGTCATTTGTTAAGGATGCTGATGCTGTCAATCATTTGAAGAATTACTTATCAACCAAAAATAAGTTAGTGTACCTATGATTGCATTTTTTTTTTTTTTCCTTTCAAAAACTGATGTAATTATTTATGCACAGATCCATTAAGGTTTTGGCTAAAATCGAGAGTTTGGAATCTCTTCACAAACTTGAAGAGATCGTGGAGGCTTCAGATGGAATAATGGTGGCAAGAGGTGATCTTGGAGTCGAAATACCACTTGAGCAAATTCCAACTGTGCAAGAAGATATCATCAATCTTTGTAGACAGCTCAACAAGCCTGTAATTGTGGCCTCGCAACTATTAGAGTCCATGATTGAATATCCTACTCCAACACGAGCCGAGGTAATTATCATTATGATATTATCAATCATTTGTCGTATTTTTATCATTGCATTTCTTTGTATATCCGAGTCATTAAAAGGTGCTTTCTGTAATGTTTAAGTCATTATTAAATTTGGCTATCAAATGACTCTAACTAGACATAAAATCATTTTCTAGTGACTCGTATCTACAAAAAAAGTACTATGACCAAATCATGACAAATGGCCAAGTATGTTGATAATTAATGTAAAATTTTCTATATTATTTTATTAACTAAAATTGACGTGTTATGTTTATTGAGAAAGGTTGCAGATGTTTCTGAGGCAGTTCGACAGTATGCTGATGCCCTGATGCTGTCTGGCGAGTCAGCAGTTGGGTCTTTTGGAGAGAAGGCTCTTTCTGTATTACGAATGGCTAGCTCACGAATGGAACTATGGAGCCGTGAAGAGAATCATCAGTCATCTGTTCCTCAACATAAACTTGGAATCTCGCTGCCCGATCAGATTGCTGAACAGATCTGCAACTGTGCTAGCCAAATGGGTAATTTTCTTAAGATTAAATGGTCTAATTTGGTAATTGTATTTTTAAGGTCCTACTTGTTGGTAATTAAGTCCTCGTAACTCAAGATTTTTTTTCTCTTTAAATGTAGCAAACAATCTTGGAGTGGACGCGGTTTTTGTGTACACGAGACATGGGCAGATGGCATCACTTTTGTCGCGAAATAGGCCAAACCCGCCGATATTTGCATTCACAGATGAAAAAAGCACACAAATGGCTCTGAACTTGCAGTGGGGAGTCATGCCGATTTTGGTTGACTTATCAGATGACATGGACGACAACATAACCAAAACGACAGATCTCATAAAGGCGAAAGCCATGTTGAAAGAAGGAGACGCGGTTCTAATAGTGTCAGATGTTATTCCAACTCGTTCGACTCCAACCGTTTACCAATCCCTCCAAGTCAAAATTATTTCTTGAAATTTTAGCAATCTCATTTGATGTTTATACATCTCTACTTTTTAGTCAAACTGATTATTTATTAAGGCCAACATGACACGGTTTTATGTTTATTTAGAATATTAAAAATTTTGTTCTTGGCTTCTTGGTAGTCTTGTTTCATCTGTATCCTGAATAAACAAAATTTTATTTTGAGTTATGTCAATCAGAGTAGTTTAAGACTTTGACACCTTTTTAATAATCTATGTAGTACTTATAAAAGCTATAATCATTGACTTAGCAAGTTGGAATATTTGCGTTCTAAGTTCTTGGCACCTGGTACACGAACACAACAAAATATTAGATGAGATCTTGGTTCAAAGTGCAAGGAATCGAATGTATGCCATGTGACTTTTCATATTTATTTACTCCGTAATATTTTTTTCTTATTATATAATACTATTTTTGGTATATTTTGGCGAACTTTAAGCAGTTTATTTTTCTTATGCAGGTTTTAATCTTTCATTAAGTTTGACTATTACTGCAAGATTTGATCATGCAAAAAGTAAGTTTAAAAACTGAGCATGTGAAAATAGATATTTATGTAGAATAGATATGGATCCAATGTTTCACTAGAATTCAGTAAATATGGATCCTATGCAAATAGAATAGGATTCTGAACTTGACTTAAAAAGACGCACAGCGTTACATTTGAATTTTGGATTCGTATGACCTCTAATCATGTTCCTTATACTCTGCATGTGTCTTTCCCTCTGCGCTTAAAGTTGGTTTGTTTCTATAAGAGTAGGAGTTATGAAAATGTCACAGGACTGTGTAGACGAGCAATTGTGTCAAATTGTGGCGTTTAAGTTTCATGATTCATGAACTACATACATATCTTTACTCGTTAAGGTTTTGAGGAGCTGTGAATGTATCTGTCGACTATGGTGGTTTGAAACATGGTGTTCGATTTGCTTACTTCAATTTTTGGTGGTTGATGTATAGCTAATACGTGTGCTAATACGTGTTGCTATCGCTCAAATAATTTAGTACGTCCTCTGTCTCAGCCTCAGAGCCAGTATTTGACTTTAAATGTCAAACGAGTTATACTTTGTAACTTTGAATAAGAGCTGTTTCGGTAATCAAGTAGAGGAAAAAGAAGTTCAGCTCAATCTAAAACTTAGAATTATAAATTCTGAATTTACCTCCTCAAGAATGGACTATTTTTTGTTTTTGTGACAAAGGGTGTAGTAATAGTAAAAGACGGGTGCTAGAACCACAAACAAACTTCGACAAAATGAGGTGGATGTGTTTGATTGGTGTATTTGGGTATGTGTTATCTCTCTTCTTTTTTATTAAACCAATCAAACACATCCACCTCATTTTGTCGAAGTTTGTTTGTGTTTTAGCACCCCTCATAGTAAAATATGGTGGTAAGAAACACATTCATTAGAAATCAATGTTTTCCACATCCGTAAACAGTTTACAAAACAACCCCCAACCAATGTTCACTCTTTCAATATGTATGTCAATACACAAATTATGAACAAATGCTTATTACATGATAGTTTCTTTGTATAAACTTCAGCTAACTCATATCTTGGATAATGTGCATATTGTAGGTAGAAAAACAGCTTTCAGTATCTAAGACATCGAATGGAATAGCTTAAAGGATTCAACTGACACAACAAGACCTCTAATAGATCCAGCAGCGGCAACAAGTGATACAATCAAACATGCCAGGCTCAGTACCTTCATCCAAATCCAGGTGAAAGAATTTTTCTGAATCTTTGCTTGTGAAATATACATCTCTATTGGGAAGTACACCGTCAATGGCCAAAACGTAGTAGCACCAATAAGTCCAAGAAAACTATTGAAAAACGGAAAGATCATTGCCACCAGTGTCGCTAAAACGACATATACTGACCTCCAAGTCAACCTAAATATGTTGATCTTGACTTTACCTAGCGAATGTTCTCGTGTTATGAATTTGTTTTGAGGCCATTTTTCCTTGCTCCAATTTTCCACAAACGCGAAAAACGGTTGGATAAATACCTACATATATATAAGTTTAATAGGTTGCTGTAATAATTTCTTAGGCTAGCTTTCTTAGTTCATGTGTAGTAAAATTATTACACTCTTTACCTGATAGGCTCCCAGAAGATGAATAACGATACACAAGTTACCAAAGTCGATGAGCCAAAATGGTTCATAAAACCCAAACCCCGTCAAGTAATTCCCAGGTGCATCATTACCAAATGCTGCATAACCCAGAGTCCCACATATCATGTAGAATAAGGTAGAAGCCGAGACTCCCACAGTAGATGCCCTTTTCATGACTTTGTTTTCTGGAGGACTTGATCTTAACGTGTCCTGCATTCCCAACTATTTATTAGCACAGTTATCTATAGAAAGATATGTTTTTTATAGATAAATGTGTATGTATTTATTGATATAAGAGACCGAGAGGGAGATGCCTGTATCTCAAGGAGGACCGGACAGAAAGAATATGCGAAAGCAATATCACCAATGGCGGAAAAAGTGCTCCACATTTTCTCGGCACTTGGCATGTCTTTACCAACTGGTATTCCTGTTAGACTTGTTCTTTGGTGTCCATCTTCTGTATAGACCATAAAAACACGCAAATGCATGAAAGGTTAAATTTCTAGATTTGGTTCGTAAAGAGGGACGAGATCGTAAAGATACTGACCTGCAATTTTGGCAATGGAGAGAGCAATGCCAATAGTAGCATAGGTAAAAGACATGATGGTCGCAACAATGGAGATGAGTGAGAGCTTGTGAAAGTTTGGGATTTGGCTTAAAACAATTTCGATAAGGGCAAAGATTAACAAATATGAGTTGTTTAATGTGTGACACCCTTCGTGGTGGCCATTCTTATGAAAACAGTTTGACCGATTAATTGCGCTGATGAGTCAAGTTAAAACAGAATTAGAATAGGTAAAACTCATACACAAATATAACTAAGCGTATATGGCTATAACTTATAATGCTTACGCCATAGAAATGGCGGCGGTGATGGTGTATCCAATGGTAGCTCCTATTAGAATCCCATATTGAGCTATTCCACAAAATTTGTATTGAAGTCCTCCTGTTATCATAAACACATTTAGATTCCAAGGACATCTTATATATCTTGTATATCTTCGGTGAAAGTGTGAAACATTGAAGGATCTGATAGTAAGCTTGTATCTCACTTAGATTATAAGAACATCTTTAAAACTTTTTTATTTCGTGTCACGGCTTCTGACATCTAAGGACACCAGCACATACAGTGTTAAGTTCCATGTTATCTAAAGACATGCCACTTTTTATCAACTTTATACAGCCTTAACACTTGGCTTACTCAACTTTAGGCCCAAATACTCTTTACTAAAGTGATGTCACTATACTGGTTTACAGGGAGGGGGTCCTTAACATATTCAAACAAATAAAATAACCATATGGTCCATGTGTTGAATAACAAAAAGTTGAAATAAAAAGAAAAAGAATAACAGAATATGGAATATGCAAGCACTCACTAGAATCTTTATCAATCTTATTAATTCTAACCAATATTCTTTCATGTCAAAAACATGTGTTTACCAATTATCTATACTAAGAGGCATATATCTACAAGTACTTGTCCTATGTTTACTTTTACCATATATCCAAAGTCACATGAAAAACAAGCGAATCAAGAAAAACTGATCAACCTTAATTAAAACTCTTAAAAAAGTATGTAGCCATTCATTTGAGTACCCAAATATCAGGTGGAATGCTTAATTGAAATAAGTCAAGTTTAATGTTAGGACTATTTTCAGCTAAAAGTGTATGGTCTGAAAGAAGAACAATTAATAGAAATAAATTCTAGGTAATACGCTAACTATCAACGCATAAACAAGCAAATATGTAAAGCTTCTTTATATAAAAGTTAGGAGCTAAATATAGGATTCATGATTACCAAGATTAGCTTTTACAGCTTGCATGTAGTTGTAGTTTCTGGTACCAGTAACAGGATCAGGAGACCTGTAGCAGTCCGAGAGCAAGAGACAAGTGAACCAAGTAATGACCGCAAATATAATAAGAGAAGCAGTTCCAGCAATCCAACCCAATTGACCATAACACCATGCTAGTGACAACACTCCTGATCCTATAACTGCTGTTATTATATGTGCGCTTGCGCTCATTAACGTCCCTTCAAAAGCACAAAAAAAATGTTATAACAGCTAGTTAAAAGAAAAAAAAAAAAAAAAAAATGAAAACGTGGTTAAGTTCACGTTCTTGTTACAATAGACACACTCAGCGCTAGAAAAACAAGAACGTGGTTAAGTTCACGTTCTTGTTTAGTAGCACACTCAGCGCTAGAAAAAAAATTGAAAACGTGGTTAAGTTCATGTTCTTGTTTATAACAGCTGTTATTATATTAGCTTTTAAGTTCTTGATCAGTATGCAAATATACCTGTTCTTCTAATCTTTCCATCGTCATCGTATTGTTCATTGGCATCCCCTTTTTCCACTGAAAAGCTTAGTTGTTTCTGCATTTCTTTGTGTGGTTTTGAATTAGGAAAGAAATGCAATGGTACACAATATGTGGGTGCCAATGAAGGTATTAATAGGAGAACATGCAAAGTGGATCGAGGTGACTGAAGCAAACACTACAACAATATTTTGCGTCTTTTCTTTTGCGGTTGGTAGGTGGCTTGAGTGGGGTGTATGTAGCAATATACATACCTTTCTACCATAATGAGCAATTAACATAAGCAATTATACACTTAGTTTGACTTGTTCTGTATATTGAACTGCTAATAATGGACATCCTACTTAGGTTCCACTTCAGATGTATAGCTAAGCTGAAAGTTTAAGTTATTTGTTTCAAATTTGTTGTTCTACTTTTTCTAAAACATGTGTTTCCATGAGTTTATATTTATTATTCATAGTATAGTTTTTAGACATATACCAAAAGCCATTCTCAATTAGTAATGAACAGGAGGTTTCCTAGTGTACACTAGTCTTTTTAATTAAAGAATCTTTCCTAAAATGAAATACAGTAAACAATAATGAATGCAAAGTTGTAAAACGTTAGAATACCTCGAGGAGAACGGACTACAACAAGGAATATCAATATCCAGCATTTCAAACACAACAATCATATCAAAATCCAAGTCATATACGAAAATACTATATGTTATCAGTCATGGTACTCACTAAAGTTGCAGCACCAATTAAGTAGACTAAAAAGTGGTTAGAATCGTTTAGATTGGTGGTAATATCGACGACAATATTAGGAGTATGGTGTACATGAACCCATAGATGGTTCTAAAGCATAAACAAATGGGTTAATATCAGAATATGTTCTTAGGCAATATTAAATCCGATCCTAAATAACTGATTGTGTTGGTACAATGTACATCACTGAAATTCTTCGCAAAAGCAAGAATCAAATAATCATGTTTGTTATCTATTTGGTCATCCTTTCCAGATCCAACTAATGAATATGAGAATCGATATGATGTTACTCCATATAATAGCGCTACTAGAAAAATGGGCTACACCGATGGAATATCCTGTGTCGGTAATGTGTCAGAAATCTGTCGGTCATCCGTTGATAATGCTGACCCCCTTTGTTCCTGTTGGTAAATCTGTCAGTGTTCCCCTTTTTTGTTCTAGTATTGTAGTATGCAATTTGGCTGCTTTTGAAAAAGGACTTTAAATTCATGGACGTCCCAATTATTAAGTCTTTCTGGTCCAATAATAAAGAAAGACTTTGCCACTTTTAGTCATATAATGGAAGTAAAAGCACAAAAATAGCTAGAAAGAAACAACTTTACTTAGCATTTGCAACATAGTTCCATTGCCATGTGATACTCGTTGTTTCAGATTTTATTTTTCTTTCTGATAATCAGAAATGTAGGCAGTAATTAAATGACACTTTACGTAACGATTCGTTGGCACGAAAGATTTACATTTCCATAAAACCTGTCATGATTTATTTGATCCGTACAATATATGATGAAACAAGATACATTTCCAAAAAACCTGTCATGATTTAATGCATTTTTTGCTCTAGATAGTGAGGATCATGTGTTGTAAGTGGTGGACAAGGGGGCTGAGTGGCGAATGTCAGTGGCGGAGCCAAAAAATGTGATCACGGGGGGCATCGACCGAAAGGTTATGAGATGTTATTTTTTAATGTAAAATAAAGCAAACCGGGTCGGATTTAATAAAAAGGAAACAAAAGTGTTCTACTACGATGCGGTTAACACTAATTAAACAAGTTTAGGTTCCGATAAAAAGATTCGGTTGGTGATTTTATCTTATTTATCTAAAAAAATTCAAATATCAAATTCGTAAAAGTTAGATTAAAGCACTCATAATTTTATTAATAATTTAACCAAACATTTACCTTTTTTATTATGTTTGTGAGGCAATATTTGCCCAAGTGTGTGAAACATATGAAGTTGTGTGTGTTGCCCTCCTTTAATAGAGAGACTTGTAGGGTTTAGAGATAAACCATTTGGGGATGATCAACGGCTGTTAGAGAGCCAGGTGTTGATCATCCGAGAGCAGACAAGGAGGACAGGTGTCATGCGTCCTTTAGCTCGTACATAGTGGTGCTTGTCGTGCGTCCCCGGAACGCAGTGTCAGATTATACATCTTAACCGTTAGTGACACTTGGGGAGCAGTAGTACTGTCTTACTCAGTCAGGCCTAAGAGATTTTACCAGGCCAGGCGTGGCCTGGGATTTAAGTCGGGCTTCCATCAAATGTTGATGGGCTTTGGTAATGGGCTTGATTCGAGCGTGCGATTAGTGGGTTTCGGCCGCTAATATTGATACGCTATCAATACGTTTTTCTTAGGTTTTCTTACGTTTCATACGTTTTTATCCGTTTTTATATGTTTTCTTACGTTTTTATCGTTTTTGTATGTTTTCGTCTATTTTATACGTTTTCATCATTTTTTATACGTTTTCGTCCGTTTTCCTTAGATTTTCATATGGTTTTATCTATTTTCATCATTTTTCATTTGTTTTTATATGTTTCTTACATTTTCATACCTTTTTGTTCGTTTTTATAAGTTTTCGTTTGTTTTTATACGTTTTCATTCATTTTCTTACAGTTTGACATGTCTTTATCCGTTTTTGTATGTTTTTGTCCATTTTTATATGCTTTCCTATGTTTTTATCTAGTTTTATATGTTTTCTTCCGCTTTTCTTACGTTTTCTTATATTTTTATTAGTTTTTGTATGTTCTTATATATTTTTGTACGTTTTTATACATTTTTGCATGTTTTTATGCGTTTTCACACGTTTTTATCCTTTATTAACCATTTTTATCCGTTTTAGACATACAAAATGTACAAAATGTAAGAAAATGGACAAAAACATACAAATGTGGATAAAATGGATTATAATATATAAAACGGAGAAAAACATATAAAAATAGATGAAAACGTACGAAAACAGATGAAAAGGGATAAAAACGTAAGAAAACGGGCGAAAACGTATAAAAACGAATGAAAATTTAAGAAATCGGATAAAAACATATGAAGACGTATAAAAACAGATGAAAACATATAAAAACTGACGAAAACTTATAAAACTGGTGAAAATGTATAAAAACGGATGTAAATGTGTGAAAACGTATAAAAACGGACGAAAACGTATAAAAACAGACTAAAACATATAAAAACGAAGGAAACATATAAAAATGGACGAAAACATATGAAAGTGTATAAAAATGGACAGAACGTATAAAACGGACAAAACGTATAATAATGGATGAAAATGTATAAAAGGAAATAAAATGTATAAAAACGGACAAAAACGTATGAAAACATATAAAAACGGACGAAAACGTATAAATACGGATGACAACTTATAAAAACGGATGAAAACATATAAATACGGATGATAACGTATAAATACGGATGTGATAATACTCTTTCAGTCTCACTTTTATTAATTGTTCATTTTACTGTTTGTTACTAACTATTTTATTAAGTTTGCTCCGAAAATTAAATGCACTCAGGAAAAAAAAAAATACTTATTAGAAATGAGGAACATCAGTAACACCTACCCAGCGACCAACCAATTTTAGTAAATGTGCCCTAGACTGTTGTGAAAACTTTCATGAAATTAGGCATGAGTTTTTAGGATGTTTGTATGAATGTTCTTAAGCCGAGCAGGGAATTTCTTCTAAAAAGGGAGCCCCCTTAACTTTTTCTGACGGATCCCGCTTGAAGGGAGGTCTACTTTTACGGGCCAGCTGATGTACTTTGTGTTTGGGTGCGGTCCGGGCGGAACACATGCTTTGTGATGGGATCGTTACTGGGTGTCCCCTCTAGTAGGTGGCTCAGACAAGGGCGTTTGCTTGCGGCGGGCAAGCCTGCTTTGAAAGCGAATCGGAGCCAAGTTCTAAAACATCGAGGAAGGCTTGGTTAGGAATAATCAACACGTGTTTTCTCCTTTTGCTGTTTGATACATTTGGTGGGGGGGGGGGGGGCTTTCTAGCCCTCCGTTCGGGCAAAAAAAACAAGCGGAAAAAAATTTTAAAGGGGCCAGCTCTGGCACGTTTGGTCTTTCGCAAAAATCGATTTAGTTGGTCTAAAATTTACTCCAAAACAACTGTGTCTCTATCTAGCGCGTGTTCAGACGGGTTGCTGGCCCAAAGGTGATATATATCTATACATCTTCTTTTCTGCTGTACCATGGCGGTTCCCTCTATTATTTTTATATTATTTTCAATAAACTTGACATTTTTTCATTAATCTTTAGTGGTTTTTAGCACCCTACTTGGGCTTTTGCTCCCATCTATTCTATATCCGCCAGCTAAAGCAAAAGAGGAAGCGTAGTTTCCTTGTTAGTGTTCAGCACCCGCCCCAAAAAATTCAAACTTTTATGACCTTTGGGTATTTTCATTTCCCGTTATGGCCTACATTTATCTAAAATATATTGGAGGACAATTTGGTTGGATACAAAAATTGCCCTTTTTCCGATGCGGACACATGATTCTTGAATTTTTTTATTTTAAGTGGCTTATTAAAGGATGTAAAAATACACTCAAGGGACATCCAAATATATGGGATGGGGGAGAGGTGCTATTTAACCATTTTTCAAAACCCACCAGAAAAAATTTTGATATACGCAGTAAGCCCTTTATATTCATAAAAATCTAAACCATTGTTTTCAAATATCTAAAACCACCGGGGACCAGTCAGGACCAGTATTTTTACATTCCCATCATTTCCTCAAAAAACCCTTTAAAACAAGTTAAAAAGATATGTCTTGGCAGTTTTCATTTGGGAAATCATTTGGGGGACCACTTAAAAAATTTGCCATTTAATTTATAAACCCCAAACAATTCTACTTGGGTATGTAACTTAAAATTAAAAAAACAAAGATCGTTAAGATTGACAAAATTACAATAATTCAAAGCTTTAAAGATCACCCTTATAAAATCCTTTGGACAAAAAAAAACAACTTCATCAAACATTATAAACACAATACAATAATTGAAGACAAAAAACAAAAAAAAACCCAAAAACTATAACCACAAGCGCAGGGAAGGGGGGAAAGGGGAGCACACATGGCGGGAAAGATAGTTAGTACTGTATGCTTGCGAGGGAGCGTGGTGACAGACTGAAAATTTCCCAAACAAACTTCTTCGGTCTTGAAAACTAGGATTTTTGAACATAAAAACACAAAGTAACCCGTAAAAAGTTGTTTAAACTACCTGTCCAAAAACAGCAGAGCGCGACGGCGCACTAGAAAAGTTCGAACAAGTCCACTCAGTGATGGGTAGTTGCCATACTTTCAGGGGAATGCTTGGGGACAAATATATAACGCGGGGCTAAAAGAGTGAGCACGAAAAAAGGCTTTTCCAGTTCAGTGGAAGGGCGGGGGGGACATTTCCCTCCAGGGTGAATTGGCCCAAACCCTAAAAAATAGCCAAAGAAAAGGAAGGATGGATTGGGATTCAGGTGGAGTTAATGGAACCCAACATATGCAAAAACAACTCACCTATGGGGATATATTCCCATGATTTTGCCTTCTCTCTGGGGATCAGCAGAACATAAACACAAAAAGCTAAAAAGAACTTTGGAGGGAGCGGAAAAAAAGAATTTAAATATTGACACGCGAGAGTTGAGGGAAAAGGCGCTGACAGAAAAAATAAGGCGCGGGATTAAAAAAAAAACGGGGGAATAGAAGATTTTGGGGACAAACTTAAATCCAAATTTAAAGGAAGCGGGAAGTGTCAGTATCTTGTAAAGGAGGTCAGATAGAAACAGTCTCTCATTGCAATATGAGTGTGGGGTTTCAAAGTTATGGTTGTTTTTCATTAAAAAAAAACTTGGACCTCAAGAAGAGTTTGTGGGCCTTGGGGTTTCCTGATACTCAATAAAAATGTGAAATAAGGGGACAGACTTATTGAGTAACAACAAGAAGACCAAAAGTACCGGTAAAAGGTAAAATTTGGTTCTCAAAGAAAACTAAAATAGAGGCGTTAATTTAGAATATATCTTTTTGTCTTTACGTTCATTAAAACGGTTGTTAAATTACCTTGTGTAAATTCACTACACGGGGGGGAGTAAATTAAAGAAGTATCGGAGAGGAAGTAAATAACAAGCGTTTTGCGGAAGGGTTGAGGGGAAAGCAAACCAGGGTTATCTGCAGCATCGAATGTGTCTATAAAAGACCACACTTTTCACAAACCTAATCTCTTAACCTTCTTCTCCCCAAAACACAATAAGCAAAACATTCCCTAAAAGATTTAAAAGCTTTTAAGTTTTGGGTCTTTTTTTCTGCTTGCTACTTAAAAAGCATAAGCTTGAAAAGTTTTAGTTGGAAGGGGAGTAACCACCGATTTTTTTTTTAAACCATACTCGTTTCATTTCAAATCCCCCCCAGAGTGGTTTGTCCGCAAAAAAAAAAAAACACACTTGCGGTTCATTTTGTATCACTTTTCTTTTTTGCGATAATTTTCTAATTTAAATAATATATGAGGCAGTTATAAATACGTTTGGAAAAAAAAAACTTTTGGGTTCTTATCTTTTTTATATAATATAGTGGTCGCCCGTACCTTATGGCTAATTTAATTTTTCTGCCTCTATGCCATCATTATGTCATTTTGTAACTTTGGTTTAGATTAGTAAATCCTTCAACTTAGTTAGTTCTACATCAAAAACCAATTCAAAAAAAAATGCACCCAAAGTTAAAAAAGGGACCAAAAACAAAAGTTGGGGGTTTAAATGCCAGAAAAGGCCTTCTTAATAGGGTTTACTAAAAAAACTTTCCAAAAAAAACAACAGGAAGTGGCTCAAAAAAAAGTATTTTAAAAAATCAAAAAAAATGCGGAAAATAATCCTATTATCATAATTGACAATGGAATGAAAAAAAAAAAAAAATTGAATTTGGTAACCCATTCAAAAGAAACGTACACGCCGATAGACAAAATATAAGAAAGGGGAAGGGGGAAAGCTTAATTTGAATGCCCTCTGCTTTCCCCGGACTTGAAGGGTTTGGTGAAAAAAAAATTTCAAAACCAAAGTGGGAAAAAAAAAAAGGCGGCCATGCTTTTGCCACCTAAAAAAACTGGAATGGGAACCTTCTATTTTAACCATCATCTTTGATTCTCCACGAATTTTGAGGGGTTTCTTATTCCTATTTGAAATGTCCCTTTTAAAAATAAAAGGGCTGAAGGGTTTTTAAAAGCGATGGTCTTGTTACAAAACAAATAACATAATAGAAAAAAGCGCGGCAATGCGGGGTACAGTGGAGGAGAAATTCTCCCCCTCTGAGAGTTGATACGGAAGGGGGGGGAAAGGGTTTGGTAGAAAATTTCAAAAGAGAGCCCCAACGCCTGAAAAAAGGGGCATCATTATATCCTGTCTCCCTTTTGGATGATATAAATTGGAAAATTTCAGTCATTAAAAAATTGTTCAAAAATCAAGAAACTGCAAGAAAAAGGCAGGGGGGACTTGGAAACTGGGGACTTGGAGTTCAAGTAAGGCAGCTACAATTGGGAAGGGGGGCCGCCCCTTACACGTTGACTGTCAACTCATATTAGAGAAAGGGAGGGGATTCTTCGATTGGGGTGGGACCTTGAAAAAAGAGCATCTGGGAGATTACCCA